>JACVBY030000169.1:0-104456 GCA_017589505.3 Metroxylon sagu | reverse complement strand
TGATTGCAAGTTTCAGTTCAAAGTTTGGTTTAGTTCTATATTGTTTTATTTATCCAACAGCATAAATCATATATCAATTAGAATCCTTAATCCAATGATCTATTATTTATGAAATATGATGCAATAACTTAAATATACTTTAGCTTAATCAAATTTAATCAATAATAGGTCAAAAAATAAAAATAAAAAAATTATTATTTTTGCAAATGCAATCAAATAAAAATACAAAATGATTCATTAATAAATAACGCATAGGTTTTAAGTATTTTTAACTTGATTTGAAATAAAGAATAATTCCAATAAAAATATAGAATGTTTTCGTGTTATTTAAAAAAAAATTCAATATGATAAAAATGAAAAAAAAAATTTTCTTCCAACTTGAACCATATATGCTGAAAATGTACCATTTTTAGAATATAATATTATAGTAGAAAGAGAATGTAGCAAATCTTGGATTTCCATACTATCCTTTTTCACTTCAGTATGAATTTAATTGCATAGATAGTAGGCAATCGTATATAAATTTAATTATATCTTGAATTTAGCAAGCAGCGCAGCTCTTTTTCTATATATATATCAATATATAACTTAAACGATTAGATATTCTTTTAGAATGAAATAATGGAAGTTCCATATTGATGACTCAAGTCATTGGATTTGAATTAGTTTAATTTTTTAATCAATTTTAATTATTTCATGCAAAAAAAATTAAGAACCTTCTAAATCAAATAATTTTAGCATAAAATAATTTAAAATATAATAAATTACATCTAAGAGCTTCAATCATTATTATGGAACCTTATTTTTTTTAATTAAAAGGAATATAATTTTCTTAGAATCGCATGAGATGTGAGATGGTAATTCTTTGATCACACATCCACACCATGCATTGTGCAAAAAGAGAGGCCGTCGGCGTGGAGAAAAGTAGGGTTTTCCCCCGGTTTCGTTGCCGGGGCCGACAAGCAAACCATATTTATTATTCAATTCAATATCTCAAACAATACTCTAAAGATCTCATCTGGTGCATTCGATCAATCAGGATCCTCTTTGTGATCGAGAGTTGCCGACTGTCCAATCGATGACGCTTGGTAGAAGTCTAATTTCCTCAAGAGTCCCACGCGACCTTCCTGCCTCCGCGCTTCCTTCCCCTAGAAAGCAGGCGAGGAGGAGTGAGAGATCCCGCTGGCCGTCCAAAACCCTAACCCCCTCGGGATCTCCTCCTCCTCCTCCATGGCCTCTAGAATTCTCGCCTCCCGCTCTCCGATCCTTCTGCTCTCTCTCCCCCGTTCATCCGTGCCGCTACTCTCCACCCTCACACCGCCCTCTTCCCCGGCCGCCGCCGCCGCCGCGGGACGTCCTTCTACGTCACTTCCTTCTCCACCGCCGCTGCCCGTCGCCACCCCTCCCGGACCGCGGCCACGTGGACGTCGGCGCCCGGGCTCGGCAGCTCCAGGAACCGGCGCCTCTGGACCTACGCCCTCACCTTTAGCTGCATCGCCGGGTTCGCTGTCGTCATCGTCCTCAGCACCTTCGAGGAGCAGCTTCGTCTTCTACGTCACCCCCACCGGACGCCCTCACCAAGTTCGCCGCCAACCCCTCCAAGAATCGTTTCCGCCTCGGCGGTCTCGTCGTCGAGGGCAGCATCACCCACCCTCCGCGGACTCCCCGAGATAGAGTTCGTCGTCACCGACCTCATCACCGACACATCCTCGTTCGCTACGAGGGATCCTCTTCCCGACCTCTTTTCCGCGAGGGCCACTCCGTCGTCGTCGAGGGCTTCGTAAAGCCCTTTAGCGGCGGCGGGACGCCCCTCGGCCGGCGGTAAACGGACCGACGCCGTGTCAGATAAGCGGCAAAGAGTGGGGAGTGGTTCTTTAAGGCGACCGAGTGTGCTGGCAAAGCACGACGAGAAGTACATGCCCAAGGAGGTGGCGGAGGCGCTCGAGCGGAATCAGAAAAAGATTGAAGCTGAGGCGGAAGCTCTTGCATCTGAGAAGAGAAGTTGAGACGCAACAATTCTGATCCAGGTTGACTTTAAAGTTTTGATTTTTCATGTCTAAATTTTGTTTCGTTTAGCTGGTCAGTGAAAAAAAAAAAAATGATTTTTATACAACTGATTGATGTTTCACCGGCTTCATTTTTGTTGTAACTTGGTATTATTACCATTTTTGACACAATTGAAATAGGTAAGAGTATAATAAGAAAACAATGAAATGTTATTATGTTCTTGGTATTGGACATTATGATTTTTGATGGATTTTTTTGTAGTTGAATTTCTCTAACTTTCAATTCACAATACACATGATGCTCAGTTGGCTTTAGAATGATATATGTTACTGCTGTAACCTGAGTTATAAGACCATGTGTTTCAGTATTTCTTGGTTTGCTAAGAGAACAGATGATAGTGTGGGAATTTAGTCATTCATCTTTGAATTATTCTTTTTCATTTGAAGTTATTGTTTTTCATCTACTTGGAATGTGAATTGGACTAACAAGTGGAAGTTCAATGCTGAATTGCCAAGTGTTTGTTTTTTATGTATATTATTCTTGAGACTAGCATGAATTTTAATGATATTTTGGACCACTATGTTGGTTGTACTTCCTTTGATAAGGATGTACAAATCCTGTATATATCATTTTCCTTCTTTTATTGATGGTTAACTATTAGTACTACTTGAAGTGTAATGTATCATCCTTCTCATGCTTATGAAATTTTGGGCTTTTTGTTACCTCCCAGGACACAGGTTTATGTTCCTCTTTGATATTGACTTGAAAGCATTTCAGCTAGCTTTTTGCATGGCTTATAGTCAAATGAGATGAAATGTAAATGTTCATTTTGTCACAAATAATTTGAAACTTTAAAAGTATACTGACAATCTTTGACCATAAGTGTGAATTGGATTCAAATATGTTACACAACAAATGATATCTATTTGTTGCATGGTTGATCATCCATGACATTGTTGTCATGTGATACTGATGGTAAGCACAACCAAGGACAAACTTGTGAAATTTCTAGATCACTAAGAAAGAGGGAAAAAAGATCAGTTGAAAGCAAGGATCATTGAGCCAACCTAAACCGGCATGGTATCAGGTCAGTTCAAGGGTTCAGGTCGGTAAAGGGCCCAAACCGACCCAGCAGGGGTCGGTTGCGCTCGGTTTGGAAATGTTTGGGGTGGTTCAGCCCCCTTACCACTCCAGTAATAGGGGAGAGCATGAAAAAGGATGTCCCCTGGCATTCTCCTATCTTTTCTACCTCAAAAACAATAGTTTTAGGGTAAAAAATTCAGGAAATATGTCTGATTTTAAGGTTAAATCTCACCAAAAACAATAGTTTTAGGGTAAAAAATTCAGGAAATATGTCTGATTTTAAGGTTAAATCTCACCAAAATCAGGTATAATCCCCTCCATTCTCCCCATTTATCTCTCTTTTGTGCTTTTTGGTGCCTAAAATAGACTAAAAATTAGGTATAATTCCTAGATGTATATGGATCCTTATCATAAGTTGGATGCTATTCTACACAAGCATGGTATGACCTGTATGAATGTCCTACTTCTAAGATATTGTATTTGAGCAGCTACTAACCTTCACAGTTTCAGCCAAATTATGGGTTAGATTTCACTATCATGATCCTCTCATATGGGATGGCTTGAACCATATCAGATAGAGGATCAGTATCAATGTGGCTGTCTAGGAGGCTCAGATCTTGGGATGCAGGGGCAAGCACGCCATCTGGTTTAGAGTCATATGCAAGGCTCCAATTATGAACAAGATCCTTATATCTATGGGTGTCGTAGACAATCAACGAGAAACTAGATATCAGTACATATCGTGTAGTTTATAGTAATTGTGTATACATAGACTATACATTGTCTATGTTAATTATTATATTTGCATCAATTAGGCAATCATATGGTATCATCAGATCAATATGACATAAAATAGCATTAAATATCTTTAAAATCATAATTTAAATATCCAAAACTCTTAAAAATCCTCAAAAACGAAAAAAGAAAAAAAAGTCAAAAAATGCCATATGGGTATGAACCGATACACATTACCATACTAAGTGTCGGTATGGTATGGTTTGGTATTCCATACCAGTCTTTGACCCACACATTAATTGGGTACTGTAACAATAGACCTTGGTTGATTGTTTTTGGAAGTGGTAGCCTCTTTGAAGGATCTAGTTTGCATATCATACAATCCTCTATACAGCGATACAAGATCATATCATCAGTGGTGCATCTACTTTAAGAAGGTAAGTGGACACTAACTAAGGCACTATTATAAGTTTAGCTACTAGAAATGCCTGCCCATCATTTTAATGCTTTTTTCACTAATTCCATTGAAGTCAAGGTATTGAGAGAAGATTAAGGATGATGGCTTAAAAATGGTGATAAAACACAATTTTTTACAAGATGGCAAATGGGATAAAGGAACCAATGGTGAAAAAGGACCAGCATGAAGTGGACATGGGATGGGACCTTATTTGAGACTCTGGTTGTACCAATGCTGAACTACATGTAGCAAATGTATAGGATATGATCAATTCCCTTGTATTCATGTATCAAAAGTTTCAGCATTAATAAGATGTGATTATTTAATTTGTAGCTTCATAGAGGAATAATTCTTATTCATTATGCTACTTCCTTTGGTTTATCTCAATAAAGATGAAATGTTGCACCTTAGGTATTTAGTGATGAATTTGATTGAGGGACTTTTGAGTAGGGTTAGTTAGAGGTGTAAGAAAGGTTTGGGTCTTCTTGACAGGGAGAAATTCAACAATTTTCTTTAAAAAGAAGGGGGAATTTGTCTGCCAAATTAACCTTGTAAATCTTACAGTAATATGAACCTGGAGTACATGTGGTTTATTATTGTTAGAAAAGGTTGACAGGACCAGTGGATTAAATGGATGAATACCCTTTTTTGTGAAATTTGCATCATTTGCATTTTCTTTAGGCACTTAGGCACTTTTTAGTTGGTTAATAGTTTTGTCTAGGTTAAGGGGTGTATGACGAGGTTTAGAAAAAGGAGGTCTAAAGTGCAATAAATATATTTGTCCTTTTTTATGTGAAATTTGCATTGTTTGTATTTCCTTTAGGCACTTAGGCCCTTTTTAGTTGGGTAATAGTTTTGACTAGGTTAAGAGGGTTAAAGTAAGTTAACTATATTTGTCCTTTTTGGCATTATATTTTTATCCAACCTGTCATACATAGTGTTAAAATTTAAACAATTTTTTTTTATTTTTTCAGATTTCAAATTTAAGTTTAAAAGCTTTACTGAAATTCAGTTTTCAAGCTTTTTAGGCCGCAAAACCACATGCATGCATGTGGCCTAGCTTGGCAGGGAAAAATTATTTGCTATTTCTTTTTAAATTTCTTCATGCATGTGAAGAATGTGGAGATGGATGTTAGGACTCATACACATGGGACATGTGGAGGCAGAATATTGGGATTATTGTGTGTAGATGGGGAGTCTGGTAGAGAGATATCCAGAAACTTCCTAACATGCGGTTAGTCTCGACAGTTGACTCCATGGAGGATTGTATATGTGGGCATCCAAGAAGAGGTTGAGATTATTGGAAAAAGTTTTCTTCTTCCCTTCCATATGCTTTAGTGTTATTCTATCTTTTCCTTTTTTTTTTTTTTTCTGGGCAATCACAAATTACATCGTTCATCTGCTTCCTGTGTTCATACATATCAAGGAGGGATGCGGTGGTCTTGTGGCACCTTGCTTTATAGCCGTTGCTTGCTGGTAGCGCCTGCATGTAGGGCAGCAATTTATCATGCCTCAATTCCAAACCAAGATTTTTCTTTAACCCATTTAAATTTTATTCTTATATGCTCGTTTGGTTGTATATGTCTTAACTTAAATTTCTAGTGCTGATTTCCTCAATACAAGTACAAAAAAACTTGTCTTATGATCCCTGTTTCATCTCTCAAAGATAGAGGAAGCCAAAAAGGCCTTTTGGCAGTAAATGGAACAAACTGGAAAAATAGGTTGTTTTCCCATGTATTTCATTTTATCCTGAACTCGTTAGTTTTTGGGTAGTAATGGGGAAATTTTGCTACTTATCTGTTTTATGTCTAAGTTGAAAAATTGAGAGTGCATGATTTTGATGGTGGAATGCTGTGTTAAGCTTCTGACAAGTGGAAGCTTAAAGAACCTGTTGGCTATGACTTAGGTTATTTGGGGGTCTCCTTTCAGGCCCATGCTGTGGTGGCAACAAAAAATAGAATCTCAGTCACTAATATTGTAGTAATAGTAAAGGATCCTACGCACACCAGGGAATTTGTTTGTGTACAGAACCTGTATACCAAGTAAATGCATGAGGACATGGGATAAGGATTTCTCATGTGAAGAAAGTGTATGAGTGTATGTTTCTTTCAGACGGTTGTATAGGTTTTACAGGGAGCAAGCAAGCCTATAAAAGGGGTAAATAAAGGTGGGTAACATAAAGAAGAAAATGCTGTTCTAATAAGATTGATCATGCAAATACAAAGGAGATTTTGAGAGTAAACAAGTGCTTTGGACTTGGTATGAATAGAGTTTGGCGGTAAAGGACCTGTCCTTTAACTCTTTGGTTGGCAAAGGACTAGGTCTTTTACCGTAGGTAATGGACTGAAGCCAGGATGGGTATGAATATGCGGAGAGGAGTGGCTCAAGTGTTGCTAAGATTGGCTAATGCAAGTCAAAGTGGAAGATCAATTGTGGAGGGTAAGTTTTGAGGAAATGATAGGTTTAGAAGTCGTGGCATTCAGGGGTTAAGATGAAATTTTATTTTGTGCAAGTATCATAGTCATCAAGGTTTCTTATGCTCTAGGATCTGATTTTAAAATCTTTAGAAGGTTTCCCATAATCTGTTCTGTTTGGTAAACCATTTTCCTTATTCTTCTTTATTTGTATATTTTGATTGAGCAGGGAGGGTTGGTTTTTGGGCTGGGCTTGCAACCCATAAAAACTAGTTTGAATCTATAAAAGCGTGGTAGTTCTCTGGACATACATACGTATAATGTGGTGAACCTCTAAAAAATTTTCTTATGCTTTCCCATGGGTGCAAACCTGGAGCAACACTTTCTCCTGAAGAATAATAGTTAAAGAGTCATCAGGTCTCTCAAGGTCTATGATCTAATTTTAAAATCTTTAGAAGAGTTCTTCTCATGAACATTTTGGTAGGCCATTTTTGTTGGTCTTGTTTATTCGTCAATTTTGATTGTGTAGGAAGGGTTGGTCTTTGGGCTGGTTCTTTACTCTTATAAACACAAGTTTGAAGTTGTAAAAGGGTTGTGGTTCTTTGAACGTACAAATATATATCGGTGAGTCTCTGGAACTAATATTCTTCTAAAGAATAATTGCCGCAAGCCTGAGACAACTAATATTCTTCTAATTTTAAGTGGGGCCATTTACCATGTGGTGCTACGACTCGTAAGCTCTATATCCTTGATGATTACTGACAAATTACTGAATAGAGATTTTAAATTGTAATCAGTTTCCTTACATGAATGCTAGTAGTTGAGTTTTCTAACGAAGAAACTATGGAAGTTTTCGTCAAATTGTTAAAATGTTGGAGAGTAAAGATAAAGTGGGTTGAGTGTTTGTCTTGACCTAAATCGACAGCCTTATTGGAGGTTGCCACCCGGGTTTTGTAGACAAGATGAAATTTTGCTTCAGCAGTTTTGATGGCCCGGTTGTTCCATTTCTAATTTCAGCAGTTTTGGTTGAAATTTATTTTTTTTTTAAAAAAAAAAATCAACTATAAGGAAATGACCTTTTGATTTATTTTTCAAAATAAATGTTTGTTCAGTATGAAATATATCATTTTCTAGTTTAAAGGCAATAGAACTTATGACAATATAAATGCTTTTATTTTGGATTATAGAGTAAACAAAAATTTGTCAGAAAGCTTCAATCTTTTAGGTAGCTGACATTAGAATATTTTCAAATCTCTTTAAGATTCACAATATATAAGTTCAATATAAAGAAAATACTCCCTGAGAAATTATATATATATATATATATAACTCCCTAACAGTTAGGGAATAAGAACTTAGCAGAAAGAACTAGTTTATGACAAGTTTGACCCTTAAATGGTTTCAGTCGACACCCAAAACGGACCACTAGTTTCAGATCAGGTTTAGCTAAAACTGAAGCTAGAACTCAAGCAATACCTTAACCCCATAATATCATTATACTCTTACTCTAAGCCATGATCTCCTTGGACACAAAATGATAAAAATGAGGGGAAATCCAAATTTCAGAAGAAAAAGGTAAAAACCTTGAATATTTTAATCTAAACCTAACGTGCATGGATGAAAACCCATTTTAATCTAAAACTTAAAAAAGAAATACATTTTGGAATATGGAATATGTTTAAGTAATAATAATCACACGGTCTCAAAGTTTCGAAAGCTTTGGGGTGCAGGCTAGACTATGCCCTGCTGACCAATGATAGCCTCAGTTATTAGGAAATAGCTAACTCTTAAAATGGACTCTACCTCTGGAAAAGATGTTGCTATCAAGTTCAAAGAACATTTATGCTTTCTTTAGACATGCCACATCTTCTTTGGACGTTGTTTATCTTGGATATGGTGCTGCTACTTCAAACGTGATGGGCATATTTTGAATATAACCGGACATGGTTGAATTATTTTCACCAGCTTAGCTTATGTTTTTCAATGGCTAAAATACATGTATCAGTAATCTTCAAAAAAAACAATATTGTTAATGTCAATCATGATTAAATTCTGATGAAAATCACATTTGAATCCTTATCACACAGCATAGACCGTTGCAAATGCTTCCACTAAGGTTTGTGTTGGGATTCATGGCTTTATCAAGCAACTAAAATATCCAAATAGTTCCCCGCTTTATGTTGATAATAATGCACATGGCATAATACGAAGGGGAGAAGACATTGGTTTGTTGTTTTGATTTATACGTAGGTAGTTAGTCCATTTGTTGACCATTATTATCCTATTTTTCTTACCTTGATTAAAAACAAAATGGTTAGTATCAAAGTTCTTGGGACAAGCTGCCCCCACTCTCTCTCTTAATGAAATGCCATTGCGATTCTCCAGTTAAAAGTTTATGGGAGACCCTGCCATTTCACTGCTCTTTGAAGTCTTAACATCTTAGGATTCTTGCCATAAGCACTGGTATTCAAAATCTTGATTATAATTTATCATAGAAAAAGTATTTAAGGTGCATAAACTCTTGAGCGATGCAACATCAGACTTCAAAGGCTTCAACGAACGTTCAAAATATATAGCAAAAGAGACATCAACTTTAGCCAATCAGCTATACATGTGGTTTTCCTCTGAAACACATCGCCACCAGAGGCCAAATCATCTAGGGAATTTCCTCTGCCCGTCTCTAAATAGATTGAGACAAGGGTATCACTTTCGATAATCATCTTTAACAATTCAATTTTTACTGGCATTCCAAGACCACCTGCACCGTGTTGTTTCTTTATCCAACGTTGAGGAGTTGTTCGACCTTCAATGGATTAAAATGCTTTGGGTTACTGGTCTTTGTATACTCCCACGCTCTCTCATCGTATCGAAACAACAGTATCTTAAAGTAGGCGCTATTACAGGACCGAAATTCATCATTAAAGCATCATATTAATATTCATATTAAGATCTTGAACGTCCATATGTATGAAAGTAGGCTTGTAAGGAAGACAACTTGTAGAGACCCATGACATCCAATGAACCTCTGTATTCCCCCTATTGCCCAAGTTAATCCTAAGGGAACTTTGATGTGTCAGGTAGCAAAGCAAAGGATTTGCCACTAAGAGGATACGCTTCCAGTATGCTTGTCATCAAGTGTCAAGCTGTTCATATTTCATTTGACATAAGAAAGCCCAATGCTAAAGGATCTGCATTATGTGTTTAGTAAGCATAGCAGATCCTTAATTTTCTATCTGTAGGAAGCCTAAGAACATCCCACTGATATAATGCAATCCATTGCACTTTAAAAATTTGTTTTCCCACATAAAATTTTTTATAGTTTTATTAGTATGATTCGTTATAGTATCAGTTTTTTTTTTCCTGCATAAAATTTATATAGTTTTATCAGTATGGTTCAATATATTATCAGGTAAAGAAAGTCAATAGTTAGGCAAAACATTAAGACCAGAATTTGCAGCGGTAATGTGACCCGGTAGTGAAGATCAGCTAACTTGGCATTAATCTTATGCCACACGAATGGATATTAAATCTACGATTCATACTCCATTCAAATAGACAATTTTTCCTTATTCACTTTCTGATTGGCAAGCAAAGCATTGTTATCAAAAACTGATTATAGCATTGAAAGAGGCACTGGTTACGTGATTTTTGAAAGAGGCACTGGTTACGTGATTTTTTCTAGGCTTTATACTTTAAACATGATAAATTTCTTTCCGTCCATTTTGAGAAGATGTGTTGATATAGAAACAAAAAGCATGAAATACAAATAGCCATTAGGACAATATAATATGTTTCTTGTGCTGATAAATCCTATCATTTTTTATTTTCATTGATTATTCATTTATTTACTCATCCATTTATTATGATGTACATCAATATATATATATATATATATATATATATGCCCTTTTATATTTCTTTAATAAAAAAATTCAACTAATTTCTAATTTCTGATATTTTACCTCGTTTTTTCAAGAAAATTGGTTTTTAAGGTTAAGATATGGGAGGATATTGATTAAGATTAAGATAATAATTAAATGAATGGAGATTCAATATTATGCATATTATAAATAAACATGTAAAAGATAAGCTGGAGGCAGTTAACAATTTTAGCACAAAATAAATATCAAACCTATGAAAATTCTTAAATTCCAAAAATGCACAATCAGATTGTATAGTATAATTTAAAGGATTTAGGACATGGTGAGTGCAAACAAAATTTTCCTGAGCCTATTAATTACTAGTTTAACAACTTAATATATAATTATTTTCATTTATTATACTAATTCCCATAAGTTGCGTTACCCATGGTTAATAGCTTAACAACTTAATATATAATTATTTTCATTTATTATACTAATTCCCATAAGTTGCATTACCCATGGTTAAACTTTTTATAGAATAAAAATCATAACATTATTAATTTTGAAATGCAAAGTAGAAATAATATTGGATCTTGGAAGGACTCTATTGTTTGAGGATATTGTTATTAAATCTTTATCTTTAATCAGATAAATAATTAAGTGTCAATAACAATTTATTTTACCATGATGGTGTTAAGGATGTGTAATATATGTAAGAGGTGTACATGATTGGATAAAATAAATATTGATAACTATATGAATAGGATGTATTTTAGCTATTATGTATTTATATTATTTCTCATACTTCAACAAATCATGAGGTGTTCAAAAAAGAGAGAGATATGGAAAAAAAAAGTGTATGGTATTCAAATTTCAACAATTTAAATTAATCAAATTTCATTCCAATTGTTATTTCAACTGCATATTCTCAATGTGATTATTATGTGTGTTAATAATTTTAGATAGACAAAGAAAATCATGTTTGGGCCCTCAATATTCTCACCTTATTCTCAATAAATCATTATATCAAGACATGCAAATAAGATTAAAAAATTCAAAATTAGATTTCTAAAATCAAAAAAAGACTATATCATCGACACACTAATGAGATTCATATATATACCTCCAATTGATTCCTTTTGTTGAGATCACCCTAAACACTCCAAACCTTCCTTTTGCTCCTCTTTCTCTATGACATACATACTAACATACTAAAAGATATGTGCCTATCCATACTAAAAGATATGTGCCTATCCATTGATGTAGAGGGACCATTGAATAATATGTACACCAAGTCCACAAATAACATCAATCATTTGCAAAGTAACATATTCAGTAATAATAATCCAAGTCCATAAATAACATCAATCATTTGCAAAGTAACATATTCAGTAATAATAATCATGTTCTTCTTATCAAGAAGAAACTTCATCCACCACCAGGCATCAACAATCACTCTTTGCACCCAATTATCTTGAAAATAACCATCATCAAGGTACTTCATCTATTGATCCTATCTTTGAACCAACAATAATTATGGGACCTTTTCAATCTAAAACCTTGAAAGTTATTGCTTTTGATCTTGAATTCATGTTCTAGGGCATACATCCAATGATTAAACAAGTTTTAACTCTAATTTTATAAAGTGTTAGCATATTTTTTTGAATTAAGCATAATTAATAACTCAAATAGTAGTAAACAAAAAGAAAAGAGGGTGTTTATAGTGTTTATACCTTCCCTGAACGAGGAAGGTTTTCCTAGATGTACCCTCTAGATCTTACCTCAATGAAAATAATAAGAAATGAATCAACCTTAATCCACCCTTGAATCACTTAATTTAGATTGATTTGAACTAATCACATGCAGGATCATTCCATGCTTTGTCTTATATAAACTAAGCACCTCACAACCTCAAGGCACTACTTCAAATCATGATAGCACTGGACCATAAAAAAGATATGGATCACAGGTTAACCCTCAAATAATTTATAATATGATAGTAGAGAAGAGATGTCATGTCGTCAACCCATGGATGAATTATACAATGTGAAAATCCACCGCACACATATAGAAATAAATTCCACAGCATACAAAACATAATACTCAAAAGAAATTCAATAAACATTATAATCTAACAAACTAATCATAATCCATGTTACAAATTTTTAAAACTAAACAAATTCATATAATATATCAATATTTTCATTTATAAAATCTTTGGAAAATTTAATATCACAGCTAAATAACTAAATAGTTCTTTAAATTCAAACTAAATCTTTTCATCTAATGCAAATTTTTATTTAGAATCATGGACCAACTTCTACATGAATCCTTCCCATGACTTGATCTCTGCAATAGAAAGATTTATAAACAATTATGAGCTAAAGCTCAATAAGTAACCATAACCATAATTAGAATGATCAAGTAAGCATAATGACAAAATCTTTACTTATATATCAAAATACTAATATTTTGTATTTAATAAAATAATACAATTTTTAATAAAATTTTTATAAATATTTTTTTTACCTTTATCAAATAGTGCATAAAATTTAAAAAAGTCATATCAATTTTCTTTTACATTATGCTTAACATACTTTTATCTAGTCAAAAATCACCTTGCATTAACATAACTTTAATTAAGTTTCAAAATATGTGATAGTAACTCCACAGCCTATAAGACAATGGTTATATACAATACTTGTGATAGGCCCAATAAATGGTAGTAACAATAGTATATCATATTTAACCCCTATAGAGTAAATCTATTACACTTTGAGATATCGGAACTAAAAATAGCCTTCTCACATACCTCGATAAATTAAATACACTAATACATAATTAGATTGGGTATACTAATACATAGTCCGACTATAGATCAAAAGGTGGCATGATGTGGCCAATTAGGTCACTGTACATGTTCTTTTAAAGAAGAAAGTTCTAACCATGAGAGACTTCCACAAAAGCCACTGACTAATTTGGAGAAATCTTGTCAAAGGCACTAACTAATTTAAATAAAAATCTACTATTTTATTTGAGAGGGATTTCATAGCTTTATTCAAGAACTCCACCAAAGATGCCATCCTATCTAGAGATTTAAACTCATCCTAGTCATCCACTAATAAGTGGACCAATTTAAAAGAGACTCTTCCGAAATATTTAACAAAGTAGCTCCAAACCTATCAAGTAAATAAAATTCAAACTTAAGATCTAAGGTTAAGCTTAAAAACCCCAAAGTGCCTACTAAAGGATCATTAGGTCTTCTTTTTCCACTTCTTAAGCTGACTTAAGTATTAGAGGGTCCCCTCCAAAAAAAATCTTCGGACCTCTTCCGCTTTCCTTTTCTCTCTATAGGAGCATATGTAGATTGGCTAGAGAGTGCTTTGTTGTCCAAATTATGACATATATCATTAGTTGGCGTTGGAAAGCTAGTTTCGAATATCAATAGATTAATACTGTTTGTAGGAAACAAGCAAAAACACTTAACCATGCTGCCTAAGAGAACATGTCAAGAAGCAAGCAATACTCAAACAATCATAAGTCATGCTTAGTTAGCTTACAAAATTCTGTAGGAGATCCAACCAACCTAAATTCTCCACTAGTAATAGCAGTCACTCAGGATCGATTCAATATCCTTCTATAATGCATTGACATATTGACCAACCTGGATAGAACTTAATTCTTTAGGAGTCCAGTTCTAGAGGCCAACTAGAAGCTAATCAAAGGGCCCATCGAGTTGTCGATAGTGTCCAACCTCAACCTAAAATTAGTGAGGACCATCAAGACCTCCAGAATTAACGAACTAGGGGCGGATGCCAAGATAATTGATCTGAGGCGGAGCCTCGAGATTAACTTTCATGATTGGATGAACACTCCAAATCAAAGACCCCATGAGTAGCTGATGTCAAACAGATCGGTGACGTCAAATAAATCAGTAAATGATGGAGGTGAACCAAAGAATCAAAACAGTCATGAAGCACATCCGAGACAAAGGATAGATTAATCCAATAAGGCTTAACAAACTATTGTTTACCAAAATGTTAGGCACAAGGCAGCCCAAAAGGAGGTGAATTAGGTTTTATAAAAACTAAACTTAAAAACTATATGCAAAAAAGAGATGTAACAATTTAAAACTATGCACAAGGTATCAAATATTTTAAATTAAAAGCATAAGTAAGAGATTCAATATAAGTACATATAAAAGTAATTTGCAAGAAAAGTAAATGACACACAAGATTTATAATAGTGAGGCACCCCTGTCTCCTTGCCTACATCCACTATCCAAGACCTTTATTGAGATTTTCGCTATCGATCTTCTTAAATTGGTTGAGGACTAAACTCTTGCATACTTCTTTTCTCAAACTTAGGAGGAACCCTTACAATTCTTCTTCCAAACTAAAGATGAACCCACTCATTTCTTTTACATAGGCTAAGAAGGAACCCAACACTCTTTTGAAAGAAAAGAAACAAGAGAAATACTCTCTAAGAATATGGATATACTAATAAAGCTTCAAACTTGGAAAAGGAGGAAGTATGCACACTAGACCCAAAAATTCCTTTTCATAGAGATATGCCAGTGATTTTTAACTCATTTTTTTATGTTCAAACTAGTCAATAAATTTTAAATTTATAGGATAAAGAAAATATAGCTGTTGGAGCTCAAGGACAGCTCCAACGATCATCTAAAAATATAATCATTAGAGTTGTCAGAGCCATGCAATAGACTATCTAAGCTAGGGCTAATCAACTGTACACATTTAATTTTAGATTTTTATAACTATTTTTTATTAAGTTTTGATTCAAAACCTAGTCTAATTCAATTTTAAAAGGTTTGAGTATTGTGCACTTATTCTCTTACCAAGTTTTAAAATAAATATTCTTAAAAAAATAAAATTTATAAATTAGAAACATTTCTTTGGACTTCTTGCATCGGTCGATCGTTGATTTGATGTTTTTCTCTTCCGACTCGAACTTCTCACATGCTACTTAAGTTCCTTATAAATCAAGTATTGGCTCGGATTGACTCTCTTACCTACCTATCAAGATAAACTCCAATATTGCATTAGTCCTTCAATCAATATTTTGTTATTATTAAAATATATATTATTAAATTCTTATATTCAACTATCTCTTTCTTTTTTATGATGATAAATTATTAATTATGAAATAATATGAAAGATATTAAAAAACTATGCAATAATGCATTCATCAAATATATCAAATACAAAATATTATAAGCTTTTAGTAAATATAGATATATTTAATTATAGATAATAGTTGCAGCACACTCATGCTTCTAGTTTGCCAAAGCTATTACATATGAAATCGTCAAATATACCAAAAAAATATTTTAATATTTATCACGATGTTACCACAGCTAGTATTCTAATTCTTACCCAATTTTATCATTCTCAACACCATCATCTCGCGAACCGAATAGACCGCAAGAAACAGCAAACTCATGCAGGGTGGCGAACATTTTGCGCTCCAATAGAATCCACGCTGTCTTAAGGCCATCATGGCCCCCCTCATCGCCGAACAACGAGCATACCTTTGCGCCGTCCACTTCCCAAAGGCTACAAAGAAGACAACAATTTGCACGTCTTTTCAATGGGGGGGAGGGGAGAATTGGACGCGAGCGTCAAAAAGCGGTGCTTTCTTGGCATCTAAAATGAATGTTGGGGTCTACCTGAATTATTAGGTTACCATTCAACAAGCAATCCGGCATCTGAGTTCCATGATTATCTACATCTTACGTTAATAATAGCTGTGTCCTTTGTTTTCAAATCTCTAGAAATGAAAATTAATTTTTATTTTTGTCTCAAATTTTTAAATACCACTTGGCTTATAGGATTACAACGTTGGCGCATCACTCACTAATAATTTCAACTTTTCTTTAAATTTTACAAATGATTTGAAAAAAAAAAAGGGTTTCATGTTTTGCCCTGACCAATTCAATTTTGTTCTCAGATTTTTGGAAACAAAAATAAAAAAGAAAAGCTATACCTAACGGGTCTTATATCGTACTCTTCCAAGTTGGTAGGCATTATTTCATTTGGCGTGTCCCAACCTATCTTTTTGAAACAGAACTCACTTTAAATGACCCATCCACTTGTGATAGTCTCGTTGATGGTGCTTTTGTTTGAGGGAAGATGGATGCAGTTCTTTAATTTTTTGCCATTAGAATTCTTTAAACAAGTAAAGCCCATATAATCATCATATTTAATAAATGAATGGCAAACGTATGTCACTTGCTAAGTATAATCATTATTTGTTAAATAAAAAAATCTGATAGCATTCAACTATGTTTTCTTTTGTCCAAATGCTTTGCACCAGAGAAAAGGTGAGTGGTGATCCAATTCTTGCACAGCAGCCCAAAACTTCGCCTATGGTAATAATTTGGAAGCATGGTTATCAAAATAATAATAATAATAATAATAATAATAATAATAATCATACCCAAGTCCTAATATCATTTTAAATGATTAATTTATTATAAATTCTTTATACGACATGTTTTATTTTATTCAATTTCACTAATATTATTCATTTTTAACTTAAAATGGCGAAAATGTAGACACCGGATAACGGGTATGTTTCCTTCCACGGCCGTTACGGTCGTCTCATTTGACGGCGGATGGCCGTTACTCTTCCTTCCTCAGCCGTTACATAACGTTACGGTGACCGTTAGGACTATATCAAAGCCCACATGGGTTTTTACGCCGGTGATTCACGCGTTTCCCCGCATAAAGTTCCAGGCTACCGTCTATTTGATAATAATAAATATAATATTAAAAAAAAAAAAACCTGACAGCGAACCCAATCGGACCGCCAGCTTTATTGCTGCAGACGCCACCAGACTCCCACTCACATTCATATCAAAATTAATTTATAATTATTATATCGCTGGCCACCTCCGCGCTCCCGCACGCAAGGTCCTTCGCCGCCGCTTTAATATCGCCATTTCCCATTATTAAACAATAATCCAGAAAATTAAAAAAAATATATATTCTTCCATAATCGAAGCATTTACCGATTCAAAACTAATTCTCTTTATTTATATTCTTATCTCTTTGTAAAAAAAAAAATTCAAATAAAGTACAGTTTCACGTGGCCGTGTATAGTCATCACACCAATCACGTGACGCCAGCTCATCAAACCAGCAATAATTGAAAGTGGGTCCCACAACCCACTCCATCGGCTTCCGCCTCCTCGAAAGCGAGCAGCCGAAGAAACCGCCAGCTGTCCCCCACCATCCCCAACAAGCCACCGCGTCGGGAAACGCACCAACTGTTCCTACCTCCACGCGTCCACTCCCCATTGGACATCCCTCCGCCTCCGCCAGGACCGATCCAGCTTGCCCTCGAGCTCCTTCAAAACCTGCCACGCGGCGTCGCCCTCCTCGATCCGACGGTGGAAGAGCAGCGCGCGCCGCTTGGCCGGGTCCCACAGGTTGCGCTGGATGGCGGAGAGGTTGGTGGCGGCGACGTGGTCCAGGATGGGCTCCAGATCGCCGACGTCGCGCTCGGCCACCGTGAGGGAGATCTCCGGCCAGCGGAGAGCCGCCGGGAACGGGAGGCGGATGCCGTCAGCGATGATGACGGGTACGCAGCCCAGCGCCACCGCCTCCACCAGGCGTGGGCTCCACGGGGCCCAGCCGAGGGGGCACAGGCAGAACACCGACCGCGCGATCTCCGTCCGGTAACCGGCGAATCGCTTTCGCTGGAGATAAAAACGGGGGTTGGCGTTGTACCGACGCCAGATCTCGGTTCTCACCCTCCTGCACCGGGAAATGACGCCCGTCAGAAAAGAAATAACGGACGTTTCTTTCTCCGTCAGGTCTCGCGATAGTAAAATCTAGCTGTCATTCGATGATGACTTTTTTTACAGTTCAAAAGAATAATCCTTTTGTTCATTAGTTTCTAAATTAAAAAAAAAAATAGTAAAAGTTATGTTGTTTAACGGCATGGAGAACTCGAGAGGTTATTGAGGCCGTCCGTTAATCTAACTACTCTACGGAGAAGATTAAGTAAACGTCACCGCTTACTTGCTATAGAACCGGCCGCTGACGTTCTTGGGATGGACCTCCATCTTCCCCCGGAAGAACACCCAGATGTCCCTCTTCACCGTCTCCGGCGCCGGCAACCGTTCAACATCCGGCGGCACGTACGGCGGTATCTGCACGTGCTCCACCTCCTGGCACACGTGCGGCGTCCGCACTCCAAACGTCTGGAAGATAATCGACTCCTTCAAGAACTCCGGGATCCCATCCTCTATCGCCCTATCCTCCTATTTTAACCCCCCGAAAAAATTCATTAATATCCTCGAATATTAACTAAAAATCAAATTTAATGACTCAAAAGGGAGAGGAGGGAAAATATAAGAATCACACCATGGCGTGGAAGCAGGCGCCGTAGTCGTGGGAGGCGACGAAGAGGTGGTCGCGGCCGCGGGAGCGGTTCCAGAAGGGGAGCTGGGAGGAGACGAGCTGCACGGCGGAGGAGAGGAGGGGGCGGGCGTGGTGAAGCGAAGGGAATCCGTTCGGAGTGCTAAAATTACAAGACACGTACACGGGGACGAAGAAAAAATCAGCATCGTTGGGGTCGAGGGCGCGGCCGGGGAAATCGAGGAAGGCCTCGTGGAGCGCGACCTCCGCCCCGAACAGATGGGTCTCGCACCGCCGGTCAGCCAGCCAGTCTCTATTATACTTCGAAGGTAGATCGTAGACATAGATCTTGAAGGAAGGAGAAGTTGAAAAATTGCGAGCTTCGATGAGAGCGAGAGAGGTGGTCTTGAGGGGGAGGGTGGTTTTGGGGAACGAAGTGAGGGTGGGGCGAGGGAAGAGAGAGGAGGAGGAGGAGGAGAAGAGGTAGATGGAGAGGGCGAGCCAGAGGAGCCATTTGTAGTACTTTCTGAGGTGGAGGGCTTTCTCGTAGTGGTGGTGGGGGTGGGTTCTTCTGGGGAGGAGCTTCATGTGGGGGGAGGAGGAGGAGGAGGATGGGCGGGAGGGGAAGTAGCTTCTCAAGTGATGGTGAGAAGCTCTGACCTCCGGCATGGGAGGTTAAAAAAAAAAAAAAAAAAAAAAGATGGAGAAAAAAGGAGGGAGTTTGAGGGATTTGGAAGAGGGTGGAGTGGTGTTTTCGGAGGGAGTAGGAAGTGGAGTAGAGACGAAGGGAAATTAGAGCATCATTCGGACGGAGAAAGACGAAGAGAGAGTTGGTGGAGTAGCGGGAAGGCGTCGTTTTCTATTCAGTCGCTCGATTTTGTAGCTATTTTTAACAACTAGATTTATGGGGTTTGATTGGTCCTATGCATCCGGGTGTTCTGTACTGAAGATTTCCAGAATCCAGAGGGGAGGAAGGGGAACGGCGGAGAAGAAGAAGAAAAAGAAGGAGAAGAAGATAGGAAGAAGAACGAGACCTTAGGATTATTTTTCTAATTAATTTGGTAGAAGTTCCGAATTTTATTGACTTGTTACCTATTTAACAGTGGGTCCGAGGACTGCCCGTGGGCCGGATGCGATATTCACTGTTTTTTTTTTTTTTTTTAATATCACTTCACTTTTTAGGACATGAATTTGAGCCACGGAGAGCGCAAACGGAACCTTCGGGTGGGTCGGAGATGGCGCTCTCAGACCTATTCCAACCCTCTTTACGGGTTGCCCGTCGTTATCCTGTAACTTGTTTTGCGTCTTTGAATGTTCGTTCTTTCGAGTTGTTAACGACGTGCCGTTCGCACGGGACCACCCATGGTAAATTTGTAGGATGGCGTTGTCTTCAGGCTAAGCAATTACATCATCATCACCTTACCGTTGTTCTCAATAGAGGTAATGTGTCTATTTTTCTAACAGCTGAGTGTACCGCATTGAAACTAGACCATAACAAATATTTCTTTTTCTAAAAGTAAAGTCGAAAGTCCTCCATTCACCATGTTAATTAATTTTATGAATCTACGGGACACCAGGCACCAATAGAGAGTGTTTTTTTTTTTTTTTTTTTTTTTTTTTTAAGGTTTTCTTTAGAGGAGACTGCATCCTTTCCACTGTCTCTTGGTCAGTCCAACTCCAACTAAAACCTTGCCACTGACATCGCTATCTTTTCATGTCTGAGTAATCCAATCCTTGGATGGAGCACCACCACACAGTCCCCCTCTCTCTCTCTCTCTCTCTCTCTCTCTCTCTCTCTCTCTCTCCCCAAAAGCGTAGGCTTGCTCCATTCGTGCCTTAGATATCCCCGTCCACCCCGACGACGACCCCCCGACGACCCCCTCCTTCGGTGGTGGCGTCGCCACATTCTTCGGAGCCTTTGTCTTTCTTCTTCCACGATGGTGGTCCCTCTATTTCTCACCTTCATCTATCCATTAATGACCTTTTTAGCTACATCATCCTGATCAAGGCTCTCGTTGACTGGCCTGGACAGTGGAGTCCAAAATTCTGTAGATGTTGATGCTTAAAAAAACTCTAAATAGAAAAGAGAGAGAGAGAGAAAATTTTCTGAGATTGTGTTAGAATTAGTTTTTTTTTGAGATTATCCTAAATTTTATTTTATAAAAAAAATAATTTAACTACATTCAAATGTAACTAAATTTAAATTCGATTATCTTTTTTATTTTTAAATTCATACAATTCATAAATTTTAAAGATAAAAATAGTAAAAAAAATGGAATGATTACAAAATTCATAGGATGAAAAATATGATTAGGTTCTAAATTCAACTACATTCGAATATAACTAAATCTATCTTTATATATAAAAAAAAAATAAACTTAGCTACATTCGAATATAACTAAATCTATATCCTGTTACCTCCTTCACCTTTGGATCAATACAGCTCGTAAATCCTAAAAATAAAAAAACTAAAAAAAGATGGATGGCTTTGAGATCTCTGTAAATCAAAGGATAAAGAAAATAATTGGATTCTGAATTTAGGCTACATTTAAATATAGCCAAATCTAGATATAGTAATATTCTTCGCACTTAGATTCATATGGTTTATAAATTTTTAAAATAAAAAAAATAAAAAAGATGAAGTGGCTTCGAAATCTCTATGGATTTAAGGGTGATGAAAGTGATTAGATTCTAATCTTAACTACATTCGAATACAGCATAGCCTATCCCTCTTCTCTTTTATTATATATATATATATATAAGCTTAATGACCAAACTTGAACATTAAATGTGGCTATAGGTCGATTGAAATCTATCCCATCCAATGTTTGATCAACTCTATTCAAAACTAATTATTAATATCATTCCCAACCAATTTTACGTTACTCAGCAATCTTGAAATTGAAACCTTAGGATTAAGTTTGGATGCCAATCATTTTTTACTTGTTTAGCAGAGTTATGGCTTTTTTTCTCTTTTTTTGGTTAAAGTATGGAAGTTAAGCAGGAGAATCTCAAATATCAAAGATCAAAGAACATTGATTCAATAACGATTGGGCTTAAAAGAGTTCAATACACTAGTCCATTAGTTTAGTTAACCTCAAATATGATTTAGTTTTATTAGAATTAGCTATTAGAATACTTTTAAGTGGCTATTGGCCAATAGCTCTATAAATTAAATATTTGTCAATAATAGAAATCAGCAACTAATCCAAATAGATTTTATACTTCCAACGGTTACGTGAGATAGATGTTTGTCAATAAGAAAAGTCAGCAGTTAATTCAAACAAATCCTACACTTCCGTCAAAATCAAATCTATCGGTTAGTGATTCAATTAATCAAGAATGAATCATATGCAGGACTATACGCCAAAGCAATAATTATCTCACGTACAATATACATACTTATTCCTACTATATAGCCGTTACTCCTTCAGAACGAAAGGTCTTTGGGTGTTTGTAAAATAAATATATTTTTTATAAAAAAAATGTAGGAAGGAAGAAAGAAGAAAGCGTGAAGCTCTTGGAAAGGAGGAATCCATCGTGTAAACAGTGAAAGGCAAAGCCCAGAAAGTTCTGGAAGGATAGATGATTTGGTAAACACCATTGTTTTATCCATAAATTATCCGTGGTGCCATCTTTTAGTGGTGCCATCTTTTAAGGGGATGTGGCTCGTGTGACTCACGGCTTGCAAGAGGGCACGCCTTTGCAATGGGCCCATGGTACTTCTTTTCTTCTTCACCTAAATTTTTTTAAGCTTTTTTCTTTATATTAGTAGTGCCCTGGGAGATGATCCATAAGGAGTCTTGGATTTTTAATCACTTTAAAAGTTTCTCTTTTATTTTTAGAACTAATAAGTTTAATTTTTTAGTGTTTAAAGTGCATAAATTATGATATTATGATAAAATTGAGCTTTTGTTCCATGTTCTCTAAATCCCGACTTTAAAATATTTCTTATAAACAGGTTGGGTAATATCCTCATTTTTCAAAATTGCAACATCATTTTTTATAAAATATATTTTGATGGCATTTATTTATAATGGTTGTTATTCATTTTTTTTTATTAAACATGCATGACTAAATTGTTTAAACTTGAGATAATCATGCATGTAATTCCTACTAAGTATATAGTTTAATTAGTTTCGAGATCGATGGTCACATCAAGCAAGAAATTAAATATATTTGTATATATTGAAGCTAAAGATATTTGTGTACCTTTGTATATCTTGTGTTGATGCATCCACTTCTTTGTATGTTGATCTGTACTTCTTTTTTATTTTTTTTTAAATTATACTTTGCCCTCTTTGGTTCTTTCCTCAGTGTATTAAACTATGTAACATGCATTCTTTAAAGAGGAAAGAAACCATGGGCACTAGAAGAAGAAGAAGAAGAAAAAAAAAAAGGCATAAAATGAGATATCAATGGCTAAGCCATGGTTTGACCAAGAAAATGGCTTGCAATGCATTGGCATAATAGAAAAAGCCCACCAAAATGCCTCTTGAAAAAATCTTGATGATTAGTAAAAGATATATTATGAAAATTGAGGATGGTAATAGCTCAAGTTAGGTTAGATCTAGATTAACTTAAATTAAAATAATAACATATGAAATTCTGTCCGTACTCAACCTCACCTAATATTAGGACTAGAGCTTTTAATGCATGCCGTCCATGAACTAACCCGCATTGACTTGGTTTAATCTATTTGACTCAAATTAATTTAATATACAAGGTTTGATCCTCAATCAATATAACCTATTTTATCTAACTCAATTTATATAATTCTTGATGATTTATTTTTAAGATGAATTTACCAATTAGTATTGAGAAAAGGTCAATCACTTAGAAGATTTTGACCTAAGGTTATGATTCAACCCAACCTATAAATCAAATAAAACTATACTCCCACCATTTGAATCTAGTTAAAGCTTCAAAGCATACATGACTAGAATTTGAGTCAAAAATTGCCTCACATATCTGACGTAGAGGGTTGGAAATGTGCTCGAGTTAGCTCAGAACCTATCTAACATAATTAGTTTCAAGCAATGATTTGGGCCTAACTTAAGTAAATTGTGACTTGGCTTAGGCCTAAAAACGAGAGTCTAATTTGGTTTTAAGCTGGGTTTTTTCTATCCTAAAATTTAGAATGACATCCTATGAAATGCTCCATTGAAACTTGAAATCGTGCTTCATACACACACACACACACACACACAAAGTTCTTGCTTTGCATGCCTATTGCCCATTAACACTAGAGTTTGTTTAGTTTCGGCATTTCTCATTGTAAATGTAACCAAAAATGCCACATTTATATTTGCAAGGATTTGATTACTTGCTTACATATGAAAATTGTAGCCATAGTTCTTGCTTTTGGTTGTTTAAAATAAAGAGAAAATGATCACCCTACCACAATCATGGTAAAATTACCTTTGCAAATATAATCATATTATATGATTATTATAATAATATATCATAATATAATATGATATGAGAATATAAAATATTATAAATATATAATATGCAATATAATGTAATTCATAACATAAGATAATGTAATATAACATAAGGTAATATAATTATATTTATCATGATATAATTCAACCTTAAGAGGGCCAACGATCTACCAATAAATACCATTACCATCTAATATACAAACACTAATTGATGAATGAAGGAGTTGAAAATTTCAAAGTTATGCAGTTTTAAATTGCACAAAATGAGCGATGAAAAGATTGAAATTTTCAAAAGCACCAAATTTAAGATGTAATCGAATTAAATCAGGTCATGTCAATTTGAGTCAAAAAAATATATAATCCAAGCTTGATTTTTTCCTCTCAAATAGCTTATGTTTAAGAGACAAACTTGATCCACAAGCCTAAGAAACCAGGTTGGATAGAGTTTAATCAATCAGAATCAAAGTAGATTAAAGTTGACTTGATATATTTTTAGCACTAATTGTAAGAGTTTATATCGAGTACTCATGCTTTGTTTCAAGATTATGAGGGTGAGGGTTTCATCTTTAATGACCATCATTGGTAATCAAACTCCTCTTCCTGTAAATCTAACCCCGCTTGAAGTGCCCAAGCTTCTAGTTTGTAATGCTGCCTCAACTCAAATGGCCTCTTAACTTTCGCCAACATGAGCACAAACCAGCATCCACAAACTTGTCCCCGAACAACATTCATCCAAATGGAGGTAGGTCCAATATTACCAACATCACCTTGAGGCAACTAATGGATTAACGGACAAGTAGTTCAAAACACACACACACAATGCGATTGCCCCCATAATCAGGCCAAAATTGTTGCTAAGTCCTTTTTGATGCAAATGAGTCATAGCTCTCAAGATATTTATCCATTAGTTATCAAGCTTGAATGGCATGAGTTCTCCAGATTATCTAACAAGCAATAAAAGATGGATCCAATCTCTAGCCAGAGCCTCCTCCCTACATGAGGGTCTTTTCCTTCATATAAATCTCGCACTTTAATGAATTTTTGCAATACTTTTTCAAAAATAATAAACATCCAAGATTGAGGACTAAGATTCACCTCCCTGAAACAATCACTAGAAGTATGGATAGATTTGACTTTTCTTCTTATAACAAGCAAGGAGTCAAATATCCATCCGTCTCGTCTTATGTATACGGTGGGAAAGGCTTTGAAGCTGAGATCTCATGCGGCCAATCTCTAAAGCCTAAGCCTCTGTTCTAAGTTTCAAGAAAAGCACTCATTGTATTTTTTATGTATGACATTGACCCTTCGGGCTCACCACTCAAAAGTTTGCCTCTCATTGGTTAATATATATATATATATATATATTTTCCCTATACTACCATTCAAAAAAATAAAAAAAATAAATAAAAAAATAAAAAAGCCCCTCTAATTTATTGACCATCCTAAGCTCACTTTTTCATTAATCAATTATAATTTTAACTCATAAAGTAGAAATTCGTCTCATCTCGATTCTCTGCTTTATAGGGTTAGAATATGAATGAAGATTAATTTCTTTCTTCATGGTGAGGATATATAAGAATAAGTATATTCTTGTTTCATCTCATTTTACCCCGTATTCATCCTGATAGCCCCGTATTTTCATATTATATTACCTTTATATATTTAAATTTTAGATTAATTTAAACTTTTAATTATTTTAGCAATAAGTATAAATTATTAATTTTATAAATTTTATTAAAAATTTATATTTGTCATTAGAGGCAAAAGCAGGAATAGAATAGGAATCAAGAGGAAACGAGGATTTATCATTTTTCATAATATGGAGATGTGGTTGAAAAGATTCTCTATTCAGAAGGATAAGATAAAGATTGGGATCGATCGAACTGCTCTATCGCCATCCCCATGCTCAATTTACAAAATAAAATAATATTTCTTTTTATGATAAGTTTTAAAATTTTAAGAAAGTAATGTTTGTTTAAAATTTTATCCTTTTGCTGAAATTCAGGGATCTCTTTATAGAAACAAATCTCATATATTTAAGTAGATTTCCTAAAGTGGCCTCTAAAAAAAATAATTTGTTAATATCCATTTTGATAAAGTCTAAAAAAAATTTAAATTTATTATCTATATCTAAAATAGATTTTCAAATCATGTAAAACCGGTCAATAATATTAATATGCTTGGCCAACATTAAAATCTGCTGCTTAGCATGCAATATATATTAATGATGCTGGTATTAATATACTCAGCTACTACTAATGCTTAATACTTAATGTACAATAAAAATTTAATTATTTAATTATTTTTATTTATTATAATTTATTATATTATTATATTATATAAAATCAATAATAGTGATAAGAGTAATTGAACGGAGACTTGGTTGAAAATAGAATTATACCATGTTAGCTTTCAAGTGTAGTCAGAAAAATATTAGTGATGTCAATAATAGGGATAAGAGTAATTGGATGGAGGCTCGGCGGAAACAGAATTATACCACGTTATTTTTCAAGAGTAGTCGGAAAAATAGAAAAAAATTATAACATTACGAGAACCACGACCAGTCTCCCCTTCTCCTCCTCTTAACAACAGTATAGTTTTTTTTTTTCTAAAATAATGGCTTCCTGATGAACTCCACGTTCCAGTATAAGTTTAAAGATCTTATCAGCCTCCCTGGCGTTTAAACTCGCCTCCAAAGTTCTCCATAACGAAAACGTTAACGGTAATTCTAGCTTCCAAGCGCCAACAACCCCAAACGCTACTGGTTACCACCAGATCGATCATCATTGCTGCGGCCGACCCGAGGATGTCACCGCTCGCAGCAGCAGCAGCAGCAGCAGCAGCAGCGTGACCCGACACCGCGTGCATCGGTGCGAGTTGCGATCCATCCGCTCAAAAGGACGCGAAAATTCTCCGGGACTGGGCTTGGAACGAAACCCACCGCACTCTCTTTTAAGCCACCGCTGAAGGAGGCCAATAACTGCAGCCGGTTTCCATTGCGGGTCTCCGCACCGAGCACTTTTTCCTCCTTTTATTTTTCTTCTCTGATCTCCGGCGTCGAACACCTAAATCCCCACTCCTCCCGAGCCCCGATCCGATTGTCGGAAAAAGACGGCGGGCCTTCGAACCCTCGCTTCCGTCGTTGGCGTCTAATGGGAGGCGGGAGAGGAGGCGGCGGCGAGGCTGACCTCGCCGGACTCGGGAGCTGAAATGTGGCGGGATCCGTCGGGAATTCCCTCGTTCATCGACGGCGGCCGTCCGACCCAGGAGTTCGAGAGCCCGGGACCCCTGCTGTTCCTTTCCTTGCTTTTCCTCCAGGGAGGAGGGATGGATCTGTCCCGGGTCGGCGAGAAGCTCCTCAGCTCCCTGCGCTCCGCCAGGTCTCTCGGGTTCCTCCCCCCTGCGTCCGATCGTCCGGAGGTAAGATCTTTATGGCCAGCTTCTCGTTCCGTTTCATTGGTCTTTGTGTCGTGGTTGATCTCCTTCGTGGGAGCTGAATTGTACGCGAAATAAGGAGGATTTGAGCTCGATCTTCACTCAACAGTCAAAGAGTAGAGACTTATCTGTTAGAAATTCCAATTTCGTGGAAAACTACTGTCGGGTAAAAGATTTTTTTTTTTAATATAAATGGAGTGGAATGCCAAAAATCTGATCTTGATGAGCTAGGCCGCGGTTTAATCTGGAAGAGCACTTATCACTTCTCCGTGCATTGATCTTCCGGCGCTGGTTCCTTATTAGATTCGTAGGAACACTACAATATAAAAATTTTAGGCACTTGATATGTGCTGGTGATTGCATGATATCGTGTAAGATTGGTACTGGAGCTATCAACTGCTGAAAGCATTATATCTTGTTAAGGATAGATTGGTGCCGAAGTATTGTCCTTCAAATGGCTTCTTTAATCATCAGCTGTGAATAGTTTTCCATGCATCAAACTGTCATTCCTTTAGTTCCTCCTATATCCGTTTGGATTGATTGCCCCTCACTAACTTATTAAGAGATGCATTTCTGCAATGTTGGATGGACTGCACCGTTTGGGGTCCTTCTAATACACCATGTTGGTTTCTTTCCATGCATGTAAATAATTGCGAGGTGGGGGGTTGGAGGTAGGATGGGTAGATCAGTGCTTCTAGATGAAGAAAGCTCTTAAAAAGTTTTATAGATGTGATGCACTCAACTAAGCTTTGATCCCAAATTAGTTAGGTTGGCTAAATGAATCCTTTCATTCATTTTGCTTATTTTAAGGTTATACTTTCTAAAAGGATGTTGAGATTTCAAATTTTTCTTTTCTTTTTTTGTTTCATATAATTTTTGATCTACCTCTTTTCCTCTTCATTTCTTCTATACGTATCAAATTAATCTTTGTTCATGTCCAACCATCTAGTTCGTCGTTCTTTCAATTTGTCCTCAATTATTATTACCTTCATCTTTTTATTAATGATTTCATTTTTTTAGTTTATTTTTTTCTTATATTGTCTCACATCTATCTTAACATTTTTATTTTAGCTACATTTATCTTGTGCAAATGTTGTTTTCTAATATTACCATAAAGTATAATGGTTATATGGCTATTCTATAATTTTTTCTTTTAACCTAGTATGTATCCTATGATTATATTCTATACCAAATGCCTTTCTTCATTTTATCCAACTTAAATTTTATAGATGATATCTTCTTCTTCAATATTCTATTCTTTATGAATAATTAGTTCTACATATTAAAAATGATCGTTTTTAAGAATTTCATATTCCTTAATTTTCCTTCACTTTTGTCTCTATTTATAATTTTACTAAAATTGCGTTTATGTATTCCGTCTTAGTCTTATTTAATCTAAAATCCTTGGATTCTAATGCACTTATCCATAATTTCGACTTACAATTGATGTAAATCTTAGTCTCATCAGCCAAGATTATAACATTCACAAATAACATGCATAAGGTATATTGTTGTGAATATACCGAGTAAGAACATCAA
Organism: Metroxylon sagu; assembly: GCA_017589505.3. Classification (NCBI taxonomy): domain Eukaryota; kingdom Viridiplantae; phylum Streptophyta; class Magnoliopsida; order Arecales; family Arecaceae; genus Metroxylon; species Metroxylon sagu. The sequence goes on along the minus strand of JACVBY030000169.1, from coordinate 75,090 downwards.
TAACCAGTGTATAAAAGGTAAGAACTTAAAGCAAATTCTTGGTATAAACCAAATTATAATTAGAAATTCATTAGTATTACTACAAGTAATTCTGACATTGGTAATTCTCACATTAGTAATTACATTAACATATCTAAGGAAAACTTTCTATTCTAACACTCACATTGTATGCTTTTCTAAGTCAATAAAAATTATATAACGTCTTATCACTTTTCTATTTTCTTTTCTATTAGTTTTTGAAGGAGAAAAATTAGCTTCCATTATTGACCTTCCCAACATAATTGTAAACTGGTTCTCTCTGATGCTTTTGCAGCATAATTCAATTTGTGTTCAATTAGGCCCTTCCAAAGTCTTATAGTATGACTCATGAATTTAATACTGCAGTAGTTAGGAAATTTTGCATATCCCCTTATTCTTGTATTATGGTGCTTTCCTCCATTCATCGAGCATCTTCTTAGACTTTAAAATCTTATTAAACAAATTAGTCAACTAAGTTACTTTTATGTCACCTAAATACTTTCAAATCTCAATAGAGATCCACTAAGTCTAGCCTCTTTTCTATTTCATTTTTTTTAATAGCATTCTTTACCTTAAATACTCTAATTCTATATGTATATTGAATATTTCTACATTAAATGTAACTAATAAGGCATCCTAAATCATTTATATCACTTTCATTCAATGGCTTATCAAAATAACTTCATTTTTCTTTGATCTCGTCCTCTTTAAGGAAAAAAAAAGTTTTGATCAAAGAGGACGAAATCAAAGAAAAAGGGAGAATTTATTTTGATAAGCTATTCAATGAAAGTCATATAGAAAATTTAGAATGTCTTACTAGTTTCATTGAGAGCAAAAACTGAGATTTACCTGTGCTTTCTTTCTTTCTCTTGTCATCATTGATGAGGAGCTAGAGGACTTGAAGAATTTTGAAGGCAAGCTTTAGTGGTCTATTTAGTGGGAATGAGTCTAGTATGCAATTCGCTTTTTAAGTTTGCCAAGAAAAATTGAAGTCTCAAAGGTGTTTTATTGGAGACAAAGAACAACTTTTAAGTGTTGTTTTCTTTTTCTTTTTTCCGGGGGGGGGGAGGGGTTTGTGTGGAATGGGGTTGTGGAAGAGTAATAGAGAGAGTTGGGGTGTGGTTAATGTTGGGATTATGGGGCACATGCAGTTATAGGAAAAGGACTAATGGTACAAAATCTAAGAAGGTCCTTCTACGTTTTCTTCCCATTTTGGTGAGATTCTCATTCTATGGTCTCACAATGGGCACATGCAGTTGATGGAGAGGAGCAAATTTGTTAGAGTAGGAGTGACCAAAGGAAGTTGGACGCATATGAGGAGAATTTTTTTGAGGTTGGTGAGTGGAAAATAGGTGATAGTGAATTCTACATTGTTATTCTATACCTTAGCAAGTTTGCCTGCTTGAAATGGAAAAGAATCGAATGCTTAGCAAAGGTTGGGTGACCTTGAGGATGCTGAAAATTTCCAGAAGGTCGAGACTTGAACTTTGAAATGGAGTTGCTTGAGTTGGACCTGGTCTAGTCATGCTATATGGCTTAACAGAATAATATGTCAAATGGATAGAACTTTCATTGATCCAATATGGCTGAATTTGAACCTAGAGCTTCCAACTGAGATATAAGTGGTTATTTTCTCTTGATTTTATGCCTGGACCCTCCCTTTAGATATTTGAATGCCTAAATTGTGCATGCCGATGTTAAGAACATGATGAACAAATCTTGGTAGGAACCAATCAGGGAAAACCAAATGTACAGGCTGAGTCAAGAATGCCTTTCCTAAGATCATCAACTAGAACTATGTGAACTAGTCTCTAGAATATTTTGAAGAATAGGGAGCTAACCATAAATGTGAAGAATTGAATTTGAAAGATCTATAATATGGTGCAATCTGTGCTGACTCAAAAAGCAAAATTGGACTGGACCACTAAAGGCACACTCAATTTCAGGCTTTTTCCATATTGCTCTAAAGGAAAGAAGGAAGTTGAATCTGAGTAGAGGCCTTGATATGGAAGATCAATTCTACATGCTGGAACAAGAGTGGGTAATGAGGAAGTGGCTCATTGTTTTAAAATCTGAAACAACAATAGGCTCATGGGATGAGAGTTCTTGGAAGAATAAGGTAATAAAGAGTCTGGTAAACGAGACTGAAAAGTTGCTGAAAAGGCTCCTTTTTTTTTAAAAAAAAGAAGATCGAGTTTTAGAAAGTAATAATGTAGGCTGATTATTGTAAGGGTTCATTCCTGGATGGTCTCTTGGCTGGTATCTTTAAAGCTACCTAGACGATGACGACGACAACAACAACAAAGCTTTAAAGCTACCTAGACAATGATCAAAAAAGAATTTATAAAAGAAGCATGGAACTTCTTTGAATTGCCAGGGCTTCTGGTGGAGATCAATCACACCCTTGCAGTCTGATTTCAAAAGGCAGAGGTGTCAAACTAGTTCAGTCCTTTTCCATTTGTAATTTTGTCTAAAGTACCATCACAATATAAGTTACTTTTAGAATATAGTCGGTGTTGCTGGGTTATAAATAAAAGGAAACCTGCTTTCATGGAGGGAAGGAGCATAAATGCTAATATCTTTCTCATCTACAAGATGATCTGGAAGATGAAGAGGAGAATGCACTAACTTCTGAGATAGTGCAAGTTTCTATCTTGAGATTTATGCTAGGATGATCTATGGTAGTGTAGAGAAAGGATTCAAAACTAGAGATACTAAGAAAATCAAACTTCCATAATATTGGATCATGTGGCTATTAGAAAGCATTGGGATACCCTCCTTTTGGATACTGCTGACTGGTGGAGTTGGGGAATTCTTCCATGTTAAATAGGGTTTGGGGACAGGAGGATCCAGTCATCCTAAATCTTTTCACTGTGGAAATGGGTTTTTCAAAAAAAGAAATTACCCTGATTAGGGTTACTTTATGGTGCTGAAATATTAGGGTAGCTATGCAATTTGTATTCTGATATTTGTCGGTGATGTCCTGACTTTTCTATAGGGTAATAGAGAAACCCTGAATAGCTGGAAAATTTTAGATATTTAGATGCAGTAGTATGATGAGACTTCATAAGTAAATGCTGAGTCATAAATGGTGTTCAGGACATGCTAGAAACAAAATGGGCAAAGAACTTGGGATTCTTATTTGGGATAGGAAACTATTTGGGAATTCCTCTCATTCAATATGCCAGACAAGAAGAGTTGTTCATTATTGGTGAATTTGATTAGGAGCATATTTGAACCTTCATTTCCTTTCAATGTTAAGTAGATTTGTGCTTGTAAAATAAGAATTCTATATGGATATTTGATGAGCAATTTTCTGCTTCAAAATGGAATCATTCTTGTTAAGTGGGAGGTTGTTTGCTCTTTGAAAATTGAAAGGTAGGTTTGAAATAAAAGGATAAGAAATGTTGATTAGTTTGCTTTCAAAAGTTTTGGAATCTGGCACGGATGAATCAATTTTATGGGTTGAATGGGTTCAGGAAAATAATTACAAAGGTGATATCTGGATTTTGGACTGCCAGAGTATTGGTTCTGTCATTTGGAAAACAATGTTTAGACTAAGACATTCCTAGCATATCACTTGAGTTACAATAGGAGATTGTGTCATGGTTGAAGGAAGAGCCTATCATGGACAGAGCCTGTATGCTTGAAGAGGATGGTTCTTGGGTGCTCCTCTCAGCTTCATCGAATATCAGTTATGTGAAACTTGGTGAGAATAGTGCATCTTCCATCAAACCCCTCCCAAAGATGAAGAATTCTGGGAATTAGAGAATGAAGGCCAGTTTTCACTCAGATCTGTTTGGTATACTTTAGAGTTACTAGCAAAGAAGTGGTTCGATGAAGTTCATTCATATGGTATAAGCAGACAATTCTGAAGCATTTGGTTGCTGTTTGGAGAGCCTTTCATGGAAAGTACTTAACTGAAAGGAAGCTTCAGGAGAGGGGATTGCAGTGTAATAAGATGAGTACTCTGCTAGGCAGATAGTGTCTTTAGAGCCCTGAGTCTTCAATTTTGCATACAGTAAATGGATGTCAAAGGAGACAAAATTGCGTATGATATTTGTAAAATGTGCTGTTGATGTGCTGGTTTGGTAAGCTAGGAAGTGGGATGAAGGAAGTGTAAGATTATTTTGAGGGAAAGTTAAGCCCAAGATCAGAGGGCTTAGATTGATGAATGACTAAGTGAGGACAATGAACAAAGCATTGTCGAAGAGAGTGCCTCCTCTGTGAGAGGATGTTATGGACAGATGGAAACAATCAGCAGCAAATTCTTGGGAGTCATAGTTGAATAAGGAAGATATTTAAGGGCACTGTCAAAGGCTTGGTCCTGAGCTTTGTGGATTGGATTTGTGTAGTTTCCTATTGGTATGTGGGGAATACTAGTACATATGCGACTGAAATTAATGAATTGAATATTTACGTATTCTTTTTTCTGACTTCTCTATATTTAGGTCCCTTTGTTTTCTTTTCTTTTCTTCCTTTGCTTTTCTCCAAATATTGTTAGGTAATTTTTTTTTCCTTATTTTAGCTTGCACGCTTTTGTAACTCCAATATGTGCTTATTCTCAACCGAACTGAGGATATACACAAGACAGTTATCTGAGTTGTTTGGCATGTTCTTTGTTTGTTGATGCAGGTTCCAGCTCGGGCAGCTGCTGCAGCAGTTGCTGCTCGTGCTCTTGTAGGACTTCCCCCACATCAAAGGATTAGCCTTCCATCAAATTCTGAAGAGTTGGTTTCAGTCTATGGAAGCAGATCTCAAGGTCAAGTCGTAGAAGAGCTTGAGGAAGACTTCTATCAAGAGGTTCTGCCTTTCTGAACCATCTTTCTTATATGTTCTGATTTTGAAATGAGGACTAGAGGGAGGCTAACTTTAGATCCTAACACTATATTTTGATCACTTTCATTTTTTTCTTCCCACTTAACCATATAACTATTTTGTACTTGATGAGTTTATTTGCTTAAATTGGGAGAGGATGGAAAAGTAGATTTGAGAGCAGAATCTGGGAAGCAGAGCTTTTAGTTTTTTAAAATGTGGAGGCAAAGCATCTGTATTAAATAACATTGATAATCATAAAATTGTTAAAAACACATCATTCAGTGGCTAGGTTTTAAAGAGTTACTCTCCAATTGTTTTTAAAGAAATGGAAAATTGAAATTTATACAATGTCAATATAAATAAGGTAGATTTTGATAGAAGTATGGTAGCAATAAAACTGATCAGAGAGAGTAACAGAAACATTAATAAGTGGATTTGGGAGTGCGAGTGGAATTCCAAAGTAGGTGCTCTACAAAAGTTGCATGTTTAGTTTCAAGCTACTAAATTATGGGAACAATAGAACTTTTAGGAAGTTCATTTCAGTGGAAGTGTTCTCATGATGCTTAAAAGGGTGTGCAACAAATGTTGCAAAAAGAGGCACATTCTCCATCCATCTAGTGTTTGTAGTTCATTATGTTGCAACTATATGGTGTTTGTTCAAGGTTTTAGTTTGTGGATGTGTTTAAAAAGATTTCTTGTTTTGTGTTTGTAATTGTTGGAGATGCTAATTATCTTTATGTGTAGACAATTTTCTTTCACCATTTGTTTTTCTTTCATTTTTTATGAAATCGTTATTGTGTTAATGTAAATTATGGCATTTCCCACCACTTTTTAATGCAATCTTCAAAGAATGATTTTACAATTGTCATGGTGAACCACAAACGTTTAATTTAGTTTTGTTAGACAGGTGATGTATACACATTTATGCATGACAGTGTAGATCACCCTAGATTCTGAACAGAACCATATGATGCTTTTGATGAATTTTCTTCCATGATTTCGTTCTTTTGTTAAGAATAGCATTTTTTTAAAATAAAAAAATTCCTATAATACCTTTCTGTTAGATAGGAATAAGCACCTGTAGGTACCAGGGTTATCACAAGGCAAAAGAATGGTAAATACTTGTTGAACAAGCAACTTGAAGATTGATAAAGGGAGCTGTAGTTATAAAGTTGGATAAAGAGTAGAAACTTTATGTTATAGAAAGTGAGGCATGGACTGCAACAAAAAATGCATGAGTAGTCTCAATAATGTAATGATGATATCTCTCAACAACTCATTGTGTGTGAGAAGACATGATTATCAAGGTGATTTGCTATGTCAACAATGCTGGACTTTAATGTGAGAGATGCTCCTGCATTATCAGGATGGAAGGACTTTGATGGAGATTGTAGTATTAGGTGCAGGGTCTGTAGGCTTCAGCATTCAAGTATCTATAGCTGCAAAAACACTTCAGGTTGATGATGGATGAGGACACAGATAAGCAACTTGTCTGTGAAGCAGACCTAATTCTTTTTTTGAGTGAAGAAGCAGACCTAATTCTAAACTTAACCATGGTAGAGGTCAAGGTGCTTGGTGCCACATAATAGATTGAAAGATGTGGAATGTCAACTGTTTTCCTAACCTAGGATTTATAGTTTAACAGAGATAATGATGCATTGCTTAGAAATTTAGTATGATGTGGAGTTCAAATTTGAGATATAGAGAGATATGGCCAACACCATGGTAGAATAAACTTGGTACAAAAGATAGAAAGGTAGACTATTGAGGGAAATAGGGGAACATGAAAATGATCCAAATCAAAGTTCCGACTTTGTGAATGGACTTGGACATGTATTGGATGAAGCATGTGATTAAGAGAAGTTGAAGAATTTAACCATGGAACATATTAAATATTTGGAAGTGTTGGCTTATTACTACTATCTGAAGATAAAATACTGGATCCATCTTGGGAGACAAGGATAACTGTATCTGTTGCTGATGCTGACTCTTAGGGTGTAGTATTTTGTCACTCCTTTTTGATGGCTATGTTTACTGTTTAATAGATGAAAATAGGAGGATTTATAATCCCGATCCATGCGGTAACATAATTTTGAATCCATTCCATTTGAATTGGTGCTTTCTCCATTACGATAATTGTGAAGAGACATCTACAATAATTAGCCTTCGACAATTTATTTTTGAAAATGTATGTCTATTTTTGTGAGAGGAAACTATAGGTATATATGGGTTTTATTTTATCTTGCTTGATGTTGCTTTTGGTTCTTTATATTGTTTTTATCAGTTAATCAGAATCCCTGTGCTCAGACACTTTAATTTTCAATATTCTGCTATCAGTTGGCATTCATCAGGTTTTTGTATACTTCATACAAGAGACATTGGTTTGTCCTTCTCCTGCAATATCTCCATGTGTTTTTATTATCTTTCAACAGCCACTGCTTCTTTATGATACTTCATAGTTTTGTTTCCAGGGAAGAAAAACAGGAAATTAACTTGATGATGTTGCTATTTGTGTTACCACTACACACATTTTGTTTAAATTCAATTCACATAATCATCTTCTTGCAGGATTTTGATCCAGTGAGGCAAGTTCTGGAAAATATTCCATCTGAAGAAAATGATGTTACCTATTTTGATCAGAAGGTTAGTATATAGACTAATTAAGTTGAATGCTCACACTTTAACTTTGTTTCGTATTTCATCACTATACTGTTATTACTTGTCCATCAGTTCTCCACAATATACACGGCACTATGTTGATGTCTTATGGTTTTGTCTGGACCCTTTGATTTCTTGGTTAGATAGTCAATAGTCATAGTACTACTTTATAGTACTACTTTTGAGTGTTGCTTCAAAAAAAAATCTTTCCCTGTTAAGATCGTGTGAATATCCTCGTAAATTCAGTTTATGTTATTATAATATGTGAGGTAGTTGTTTAAGTTGTCAAGCATGCACATGATCTTCCTTTGGTAATTTTTTTCTCATATTTCACTGTTTTTGTTCTTTTATATGTATCACGGCTATGGAGAACTAAGAATTTGTTATATATGCTAAAGTCCTATCTTTCAAGTTTCAACATTTGAGAAGATGCTTTCCTGCTACAAGATCAGTCATGTGTTACTTTCTACAGTCCACTCTTAGATTGGCCCAGCTTGATAAGATAGCGGAACAGTTATCACGTCATGTTATGGAGCACCATGAAGAGATGGGTATGTTTCTAATCTAGAAGCTAGAGCCAAGAATATAAATATCATATCAAATCTGATTGAGTCAGTTCCTATTTCATGTGATTTCGTGTTTGTTTCAGTTGCAAAAGACCCATTTCTATAGGAATATTTTCTACAAAAAAGAAGAGTCCACTTTTTTTGGTATTTATTACTTGATTATATTTTTATTTTACTGTGATGCAACCACTACCAGCACTGAGTGTATATATTTAATGCACATTGCAAATTCTCCAATTTCGATGATCTGAAATGGTATATATTTTATTCACAGAGAATTTTCCTTTTTCTCCAATTAATTATGGTTGTATGTGGTGGTTATTCCTGGAGCAGGTTATTTGACTTATTCCCTACACACTGTTTACAGCTTTATGAGAACCAATTAAGTCCTGGAGATTGTATAATTTTGTCAGATTTAGAATAAGAATTTTGCATAGCAATGAAAGAATGCAAAGCTAGAAGATGAATTCACTTTTGTTGACTGTGCAACTTCTCGATAATTATCAGATATACATTGAAATTTCTAGGACTTTCTGTATTAATGCACGGTGCTAAATTATTCATGATGCTGGTTCCTCAGTCATGGGGCAAACTTCAGCAATACTGATGCGATTAGATTTCTCCAGCTAATTGTTGTGAACTTTGATTTGATCAACACATGATTCAAGAACAAAAAATGTTTATGATTCTTATATTAATCCACACACATACAGGGTTTTAAATCTCGTGGGATAGAAGTGTCCCCATTTTTCCACGGAATGAGACATCACGCGTTCCATCTTGTCTTGATCCTTGATCTGGTCAGGCATCCCAGTCCAGTACTTGCTTGGGATGCTTTTTTCTTAAAAAAATTATTTGTGAAGCTTTAGTGTTTTATTTGATTTTTAAACATATTTAAGCCTTAAAAGTTATATCTTTATGATAAATTAGATCTATTTAAAATTAAAATTATAATGTATTATGATCAAGATAGGATGTGACGGAACGGCCGAGATTGGTCCCGAAATCTCTCTGGAATGAGATGTTTCAACCGTCTTAGCTCCCATCTCGCCGACACTTGAATTATTGCACAAATAGACATGCACCCCCTCTATATTTATTTATTGCATTTGTGATTTTTCACAACTTGTCCTTGACTCACTAGAGAATTATATTTGCATCTTTTTTGAATGTTTTCCTTTTTATTATCTTATTAAAGGATACAGAAAAAAAAATAATCCGATTTGTAAAAGTTGTTCCTGCATGTAACAAAGCCAAGCATGGCCCTAAATCTGTATCCTACAAAAGATGCAAGAAATAAAGTGGAAGCGGGCTGATGATTAATGAGGGATTTTCTGATGAACCGTAGGTGGAGGATGCATGTGATTTTTTTTCCCCTTCTCTTTCCTCTCTGAGAATCATTGAAGGCTAATCAGGCTAGTGTTTTTTTTTGCCCTCGAATTGAGTTAGGATTTATAAAAGATTCTTTAGGGTTGTGCTCAGGGTCACAGGGTGGTTAAAAAAGTTTTAACCATGGGGCAGCACTGTGGGCTTGAGAAGTTTTAAACAGTAGGTGGAGAATAATGGTTCTATGCATCTTAAATTCTTCAAGCACACAATGGGTGGTTAAAAAGATATTCATCTTTTATTAACAACCAATGTTTAAATAATAGATTCCAAAAGAAAATAAATTTGTGGTTTTTAAGTATTTTAAATGTTGTAGAACATGATCCATATTCTGTAGTGTGCAATCTAAATTTTAATGGCCCATCATGTAACTGACAGTGTTTAGGCTCAATTTTTTCATGAAGAATTCTAGGTCAATTCCTCTCTCTCTCTCTCTCTCTCTCTCTCTCTCTCACCACACACCTCTAAATAAATAAATATAAGCACATGCATATGACAAAATCAACTCATACGTACATTTGCATTAAATTCATACAGATATATGCTGATACATGTGTACACATTTATGCACATGAACGGACTTTTAGATGCATGCATTCTTATCATGAAAGCAATTTCTCATGTCTGCAAATATATGCAAATAATCAGATACATTCATGCAGAAATATATGCTGTTACATATATATACACATGCATACATGAACATACTTTTAGATGCACATGTTCTTATCGTGAAAATTATTGCTCATGTTTACAAATATATATAAATACTCGCGTACATGCAGAAACACAGGACATGCACAAATATACATATAAATTAAACATATAAGTGTGCATGTATATTTGGATATATGTCTACATATATAGGATCACTTACATGTGCATGAGGCATGTTTTATGATTAAACCAAAAATTCTTTATTTGTTTTTTCCACAAAAGGTTTTTTCGTAAGTTTACACCAAGTAAATGAAAATTATGGTTATATGACTTTTTGAAGACATGATTATTACTTGTAAAATTTGGTATTTCTTGAATTGTTTTGAGGCTTATCTTAATTTATTCTACTCATCAGTTTTCTCTTAATCTTTTCTTAATTCTCAAACTTTCTACTTTTGATCTTTGAATTTTCTTGAATTCCTTTTGAACTTTTGCCAAATTATAGATATTTGCAATCTCAAATCCCATATCTTTCTAGTTTATGATTGATGTGATTATGCCCTAGTGGAGAATTGCATCTAACTATTTAAATCAATTGTCTACATGGTTCATCATATTCAACAACCCTTAAAATCATGGTTTAAGTACTGTTTAGCACAACATGATATGGTACTAGTACCTTTTTGGCATGTGACAGTGGCATGGTATTGGCCAAGTTTTGGAGTCTTGATGTTGGAGCCTATATTGGTACTCAACTAATATATCCTTGTACTAAGTATTCGTATGGTTCATACCTTAATATTGACACTTGGTATCGGAGGGAGGAGGGGTAATGACTTAGGATCTTACCCAAAAAGGTTACCCACACTTGGATTCCTTGGCCTTGTATATCTATTCAATAATGTGGGACCAAATATATGCCTGTATGAGACCTCACAAACTTCCTCTGTTTAAGTCCTAGCATCATCACTAGATTGAGGGTCCAAATCCCATCAAAATCTAATCATAAATACTATGATCAGCCTATGTTCAGCTCTAAATGAGCCTATAAAAATGAGCCGATACTACAATGCCCCCCCAGTCCACATTGGATATAGGCAAAGTCTACTCTAATACCATTTTTAACTATGTAAGACCTTGCCTAAAAGGCTCGTTGAAATGTGTTATTTGGATTTCTTTACCTCATTTATGTGCCCATATTCTATCACGTGCATAACCGATGTGGGACTAAATGCACATCTGCTTGGATCCTCATAGTGGCATCTAAATCTTGGTACCTAATTGGTACATTATGGTATGGAATGCCTTTTACCTGGTGTTGTGGTCTGGTGCAACGAACCATATTGTTTGCCATCAGTTAGGCATGGTACTAGGCCAATGTGTAACAAGCAATGGCACATCTAAGCATGACACAGCAAGGCCTGGTATGCTTCATGGTGGCGCCATTCCTATATCTCACCAGCATGCAATATTTCACTCCTTTCTTACATATGAACTAGAACTCAGCTGGCTAGTATGCTTTTAGACCATCAATCTGACCAAATTACCTTTGACTATCAATTGAAACTATATCTAATTCTAGACCAACTGCATAAGATAGCCACTTTTTAGCTCTACTATGTTGTTTCATTTTCTGAGAAGCCAAATAGGCCTTTGTAATTATCTGCCTTTCTTGAGCCTTTCAACAATGAAAGTGCTTTAATTAAGCCATATTGTTGTATGTTCTTCAAATACTTTCATTTTTTGAATCCTAGTTTCGTCATGGTACTCTTAAACTTACCTTTTTCATTTTACTTTTCTTTGCAATTCTTTAGATGAAACATCTGTTTTTGTTGCATACTTGGTATCCAAATTCATTTTCGTATGGTTATATTATGTGCCATGATTTTCGTCATGAAACTTTGAATGTAACATTTGATTATCTGGTGCTTCTTTATGATCAGTGAAGGGGATGCAATTGGTGATGGAGTTGGATCAAGATTTGAAAGTTGCAAATGTCATCTGCATGGTAAGGTTACTATGAATGTTTTTAACACTGAGAATTACATTTGGAATAATTTTGAATAAGTGTTGACATATAATCAATGAATCCATTTTTAAAATTCTTGCTTTGATCTTTCTAACACTTCTATTCTCATTCTGTATTTTTTCCCCAATGTAATTGTTACGGTCAAACTTGCAGAATGGGAGAAGACATGTAGCCTCATCAATGCAAGAGCTTTCAAGGGATCTTGTTGTCAACTCACATTCGAGAAAGAAACAAGCTTTACTGGTAATTATATTAGCTTTATTGGTAACTATATCATCTCAATGTTTACATTGCTTTGTTTGATACTATTTTTTTTTAGCATAGAAGATTCCAACTATATTCTTGTTAATTCTATGTAGGATGCTTTGCAAAATATTGTTTTTAACATTTTATTCCTTGTTTACATTATTCTGCCAAATTGATATGGATTATTTTGCTCAACAAGCAGCTTATGCATAACTATGCTAGATTCATCTAACATCATGAGATTTCCTTATCATTTGAAACTTAGTATTGACTACTTTGAAGTCATTTCTTGATATGCATTTATATCTTCACTAACATGGGTTTGTACCAAAAACCAATCAGTTTATTCCATTTTGGTGATTAGCTTTATGAACTCATCTTCTCCAGTGCAGCACTTCCTATTATAAGCTAAATCTTTAGGGGATGCTTGTGAGGTCCATCAAACTGGTATGATTGGTGTACTGGTGGGGGACCGATTCGGTATGGTACCGGTTTGGTATTGTGCCGACACACTCTGGTGTATTGGTTCTGGATCGATATGCTAGAAATCAATTTTTTATTTTTTTTAAAATTTTTATTTTCAAAGCTTTTTCTACATAAATTAACAAAAATATGGAATTTTAATCCATATATTCAAGCTATTTTCAAATATTTCTTAGAATATAATGATATGTCATGAACTCAATGAAATCATGATTGAACTATGATGCAATCATTTAGAATTTGTATTACCTTATAACCACAAAAATAAGAAATAAAAAATAATTGAATATTAAAAGATAAGAGGTTGTTTACCTACTAGAATGTCTACGTTGTGGAATGTCTATGGTGCTCGTAGACATCCGAGTTTCAATCATAATCTGGGCTTGAAATTTGACTTAAACCTAGATGATGCTCCCATCTTTATTGATAATCTTCCTGATAATGATCTAATACTCCATGTTAGGATGATTGTCTAGCGTGGGGGAAGATTGAAGTAGCTAAATTTGACCCGAAATCTGGTTAAGGTGGTAGAGGATAATAGCTACTCGGGTAGGATGCCACAGACGAATGATAACCATGCAGATTGTAGCTTGATTGCATGAATTAGGATTTGATGTATGATATGGATCCAAATACATCCAAGGATCCTACCCATGTGTAATATCATTATCAGCAACAGAGCCACACCCTGAACCACCATGAGGTGTTCGTCTTTGGTATGTAATTGTATCCTCACAGGCTTTAGATCATGCATTGTGGTCCTTATCCTGTTGGCATGAGTAAACTGACTCATCAATGAATGGAATAGGACTATAGGATTGTGAGCCTCATGCATCCATGCCATGTCCATTGTCACCTCCCTGGCTACCAAATCTGTTATCGCTACAATGGTCATCATTGCTACTATCGTGAGATAATTTAGGCAACCGATTGATCATCTAAGGGCTCATTGATCTCTAAATCAAAGTGAACAAACTCATCCACTCTCTTTAGAGTTGAAGCAATTTTTTTTTTTTTCCTTTCTTAGCGATCTACAAAATTGCTTTATTGTCCTTGCTTGTTTGACTCTGTTGGGTGTCTCAAGTGTGTCTATTACTCTGATCGAACTGGGTACCATGGTGATCTTTTTTAAGCAATTCTCCATCAGACCTTTGGAAGGATGTTTCAGACATAAAGCCATGTGATGATGATTGGCTCCCCTGGATCTTTCTGCTTGGTCGGCTCTCTGCGGGCATAGTATGTGTCATTCTACTCATTGTTCTATATCTGCTCCAGCCTCTCTGGCTTTGAAACTAGCCGGTCTGGGAGGGGGGTGATCCTGGCTCATCAATCTCTAGCTGCTTTTGCTAGCCCTTAAGCCATCCAATTATCAAATCCTCTTCATCATATATGAAATCATTGTGCAGTGAATCATCATACTTCAGCACCACCTTCTGCATCCATTTCAATCAAAGCCTTAAGGTATAACATACATGAGATCATTCGACTGCTTCTAAGTGAGTTGATTCCTCTGTTTGATGTGTACTAGGGCGAAGGTTGACTAATTACACTTGTAGTCACTAGAGGAGACCATCTGCAAAAGGATTCGGATGGCTAAATGTCTTAGATTTCTGAAGGAGAGTCCAAAGTGAATCCAAAGTTGTAATCTGCCTGTTGACAAATCCTATTATGTTTAAGTGATGTGGTAAAACAGATTAAATCCTGATACCAAAAGAATATCGAATCCATCTTTTGGTAAATTTTGATGATCATAATTCAGTGGAATCCTCTTGAATAAAGCTAAATGGATATATATGACGTATCCAGTATCATTTTTAGTTATGTAAGAGATGTGTTTGAGGTATTTTATTTTTGAAGGTAGGGTATTCTGGTTTATAGGCTTAGAATTTACATACACTCAATGGATGCGTTGCCAATGCCTAAAATGGGTGTGCTTCATCTGCTGGGTGTGAGTACTATAAGATTTCTCTGAAATTGCATTTTGTTATCTATGATGTCTAACTTGATAGTTGAGATAAGCTCTATTTATGGGTCATGTTACTGTTATCCATTTGCAATAAATATGAAAGTATCCATTGACTTGATTATTAGCAAGGACACTTCACTATTGATTTGACCAGGACACCTCAAATATTTGTTATCTATTTAGTGTATATAGCATGTTTTTTATAAAAGGTGTAGGTGCAAGCATGTTTCAAAGCAAGGTTTTAAGTCCTAGTAGGATAGGGGCGTTTCAGCTCTCCTATCTCGTTCCAATAGGAAAACAGGATTAGGAGGGCGGGACTCCGAAATCTATATATGCAGAGAAAGAAGAAGAAGAGGGGGCAAAGGAAGAAGGGGAAAAAAAAAAGAAAAAAGAAAGCAATGAAAAGGGAAGAAAAGAAAGGAAAGAAGGAAAACAAAGAAAAAGAAAAAGGAAAGAAAGAAAGGAAAGAAGGAAGAAAGAGGAGAAGAGGAGAGAAAGATGAGGATATATATTGGAATGTTCTATTGGGATAGGCAGGGCAGCTACAGGAACGTATACATGTACATGTGCATGCTTATGTTTTGACTCGCTTATTCTAATCTATCTTGGATCCTCCATGAACTGTTGTGGTCACCTTTTTCCTTCTCCATGTCTATTCCCAATAAAACAATGCCTTCTCCTTCTCCTGTTGCAAGATCATTTTCTTTTAGAAGTGCCTGTATGCAACTTTTCTCACAACCTTTGGTGTTCTGACTAATCACCCTATCTTCTCATAATCAACATCAACACTCTCCCCTGCAAGATCACTATTGTTTATCCATGTTATTTCCTCAACTCTTTATATGTCATGTATGTCTTGCACTCAAGACAAGGATCATAAGTCATCTACTGACATGACATTCAAAGTAGCAGTCTGCATCTTATGCTTTAATTTCGTGTAGGCCACGTAAAATAGTTGACATTGATCGATTTTAAGTGGTGAACTGATTTATAGTTGATATTTTCAGTTGTATGAATAAGTGAACTATATACTCATGCATAATGCAGGACATGCTTCCAATTCTTTCAGAACTTTGTCGTGCATTAGACATGCAAATGGAACTTCAAGCATTAGTTGATAATGGAAACTTCTTTCGGGTAGGACTTTAATATATTTCTTCTATGTTGGTTCAATTTTAAATGCTCATTTCATGCAATGGAATAAATTCTTCTGACAATTTTTTTTCATTGTCTTTGCGGCTTGCTTGCCTCTTATGACAGGCATTTCAATTATTACCAGAATACTTGCAAATTTTGGAGAGTTATTCAGAACTTTCTGCTATTCAAGAAATGGGATGTGGTGTTGAGGTAAGTTTTTTGCGTCATCGAAGGAATTGGTTGCCAGATGATTGCTAAGACTGAAAGAATATCTATGCTTTTCCTCTATATACAATTAAGTCTTTGTTTCCTGTGTTTTAAATTGGGAGAACAAATTTGGTATTTTTTTCTTCATTCTTATATATTTTTTATATTAATTCAATATATATTTATTTTAATTGTAAGATTATTATAGTTTGTCTTATTAATCTTACTATACCTGCAGGCTTGGTTAGCAAGGACAATTCAAAAGCTAGATTCGCACTTACTAGGAGTTTGCCAGATGTTCAAGGAGGAAAGCTATATAACTGTCAGTATTCCCATCTGTTGGCAAAGAAACTCATCATTCTTTTGTTTAAATGGGTACCGTGTCAAGTGTTGAGGTTCCATTTTATTCTATGATACATACAAGATCTACTACCCTGCATTTCATCATCTCTTTATCTTATGTTGAGTAAAGCTGAACATATTGTTTTCCTTACACTCCATCTTGCAGGAAGTTTGATTGATCTTATTGTTTGTTAGCAGTAAATTGTTGTATTATATTTCTTCAATAAAAAGCCACATATCTCTTTCATTTCAATGTCTTTGTTCTTTGTTTGTAAGAAATATGGTAATAATTAACCTCACTTTAACTGTTCACTTTCTTCCTCCATGGTTATTGAATTGCGATTTAACATGTAGAACTGAGAATAGTGAAAATTAGGAGATTGGGGGTTGGGGGGCATGTTGTGTGTTGGTCGTCTTGAATTTGCATTGTTGGACTACAACACAAATGCTACTGAATTGAGGTGCTGTCATGGAAGAGAGTTGAACTTAGAATTTCTGCAGTGCCTATGTTATTGGCTGTTGACTGTACTAACATTATGAAATTGTTAAAGAATTGAATATTTTCGGTGGTTGTTTTTCATCGATCCCATAATTAGAAATGAATAAAATAATATGAAAGTTGAAAGTAGAATGTTTTTCCCCAACAGCGAAGTTTATTTGAGGCTAGACATTGTAGCAGTGTGCATGGAAGGTGCAAAACTTCTTTAATGAATTTTAAAACAAATGGTTTTCCAAATTCAGGTTTTTCTTAAAACTAAAAATTCTATATGAATTAGTAAAAATAACTCATAAATATATCTTTCTTGGTATTGGCCAGATTAAGCTAAGGATCGACTCCAACTTCTTATAAGTTTCATATGGTTTTGAAAATAACCTATCACATCAACTCAATATTTTGGGCTAGAGTAAGTGTCAAGAGCTTTTTGTTGAGAGATCTAGCAATTTACCCATCTTTTTACGACAATTGCCTAAAATTGAAGGTTGTACTTAAAAAATTTCTTTTGTCTTGTACAAAGTCACTTTCAACATTCAATCTACAATCTTGGTCTACAATGTTACTCCAAGATGTATGACGTTGCCCCTATGAGTAGGGCTGGCAAGAAGTCAAATGTTATTTCTACAAATTTGGTTGTCTAATTTAGTCAAAACCATCTACATGTATACTTTTGCCTATCCATTGCAAGAATGCCTCTTTCCAATGGTTACTTCTTGGTGATCCCCACTTTTCACCAGCCTTCCTTACACCTCCCGAACATCACCTAGCCTTTTTTTTTTTTGACATTATGTGATAAGCACATCTCTTATATTAGATTTAGTGTTTGTTTTCAATTGGCTTCATCTTGTAGTTAGGGCCAAAGTCTGTCATAGTGACCTATACCGAACGTATTGTGCCATACCATATTGTTAAAGTACCAGTATGGTATTGAGTTTTGATTTGATATAAACCGAATTAATCCATACCACCCTTTACCCACTGTACTGTCCGATATCGGGTCGTATTATAGTTAAGAGTGAGAAAAGGCATCCTATCCTAGAACAAGGTGCATACTGTACTGATCTGTGCATAGTACCAAATAAGTAATGTACCAATACAGCTCTCGGTATCAGTTTTATGGACCATGGTCAGGGCTTTTCATGGATGTGCTGTTTGATGGCATGAATTTGGTCAGGGCTTTTCATGGATGTGCTGTTTGATGGCATGAATTGATGTGATGTGCTTAAATATGAACAGTTGTCTGGTAACTGTTATTTTTATCTTGAGACACTGATGTTTTGGATTGGTAAGTTTGAGAAGCACTTATTTTTCATTTAGAGTTTTGATATGCATCTACCTGCAGCGTGTAATGCCATTGTATGGATATGACATTTGAGAAAGGATTTGTTTAATGAATGCATGTAAAAACACCATCCTATCTTTTAAGTGTAAACAACAGACTATATTTGCTTTTGATAGTAAGGGAACTCTATATACTTTCTAAAATATGTCAGTTTACAGGGCATTGTACCATACATTTCTTTGGCCCTTTTCTTATGACTGTACAACACCATATGTATATGCTTGAATTTGAAATGTTACATATGAAATCAATGAGTACCAACACTTGGTCTAAATATTTAAATTAATATTAATGCATTGATATAAACTTATAACCAAAAACAAGATTCTTGAAAAAAACATGACCAGAATGTTGCATCATAAGCATTGCTCCAGCTGTGGACAGTATGCTGATGCAGTTTGTGACCCACTGTTTGACAAGAAAGAAATGACAACACATTTACCATATATATTAATTAGACCATTTAATGGACAAAATAAGTTTATAATAATATGAAAATTTACTTCTTTTTTTTTTTGGTTCAAGCATGTTTGCAACTGTATGTCAATTTAAAAAATTCTCTGTAGTTGTAATGTGTTAGCACTCTTTGAATGCTGCTGTTTACATACTGGAGTTATATTTCAAGTTGATGTCATATTCTCATTGTCTGATTGATAGGATTGGTAGTGGTAGTTGATCCTGTATCACATTACATGCCCAAGGACACTCAGTTATGCAGACATTGAAGTGGGAGCTTCATAGGATATAGGCAATATTAATATATTTGCATAAGTCCTTACTTGCAAGTTGTAACTTATAGAGTCCAATTAAATTACTATGACTATAGCTGTAATTTAGTGATGTTTCATATCTTTTAGAATCACAGTATTTGTAATGAAACAAACACACATCCCTGGGCCTATAAATGCAGACATATCAATCATTGGTAATGATTGTGCTCCATAATTCAACATGGTTTACTTGTGGGTCACTGTGACCATACTTACATCAACATGACTATGATTGTGCTCCATAATGCGTCATGGTTTATATGTGGGTCACCGTGACCATTCTTACATCAACACGACTATGATCATTGTCCTTCATTTGAGCTTTCCTGCTGACCAAGTTTGAACTTTAAGGTTTGTTATTTAAGAGCTGATTTTTCATTTTTTTCATTTGCAAATCTTGAAAATATAATTCTCTGTAGGCAGTTGATGCTTATGCATTAATGGGGGATGTTGCTGGGCTTGCTGAAAAACTACAAAGTTTCTATATGCAAGAAGTTCTTTCTGGAACACATTCTATACTGAAAGATATGGTGCAAGAGGTAATGTTGGTTTGACTCTCAGTTTTGTTTTACAACATTTGCCATCTCAGTTCTCTGATCAGTTTCTGGGTGCTCCTTTTCTTGTATTTATTTATAAATAAGAGAGAAAATATGTTGTACTTAAACTAGATATTCTTTTTTAGGATCTTAATTAACCTCAGGGATTATAAGGGCATTATATATAGTCCTTGTGGATGCAATTTTTGCCCCTCCGGGAACCAAATTGGCTTTTGAAAATCAAACTTAATGCTAAATTCTTAATCATGATTTCTTTCCTATATGAATTGTGATCATTAAATTAGTAATCTGTAGAGTTTGACATTAGTTATCTGCAAAGTCATATGCCCTTAATGGCTTCAAATCATGTGATTATATTCTTGAAAATTGCTCACTTTTCCCCTTAAATTTATAAAGCTTGCCATTTTCTTCCTATTGATTGAATGTCATATTCTCTATTTAGAAAGATAACTGAATACTTGTTTTATCAGCTGCTTTTTGCCCTGCGTTATGTTTGGCTTCTGTCTCTAGCACCTGTTGTACCTTTATTTACAATTTTTTTCATTTATATTTGTTTCTTGCTTTGATAGTGGATGCATCGTAGACAATGAAATGATGTGGACAATCCTTGCATAGATTGTTTTTTCCTTTAGTAAATGAAAGAGATTGCTAAAAGAATGGGAAGGAATGTTTATTTCCTTTTAACATTTTTCATATGCTCCCTATTTCCAAGACTTATATGCTCGCTGTTCTTGTCCTGGGTGTGTAAATTGCATTCTTTATCCTCAGCTGTCTTTACAGAGCTGGTTTAATGGGTCAATGTGATTCATCTAAGTTTGAGGAAATTTTTTGACCCACTCTCTGTTTGAGGCCAATCCTCTTATTTTCAGATTCCTAGTAAGGCAACTTTTGATTTGAGTAGCCTTATATGAAACTCTGAATCTGAATGCTAGTTGGTGGGTATGAAGATCTACCATATGAGTTATGCAATTTAAGCTTACAAGTTCCCACTGATGTCAAAAGCATCTGGATTCCATACAGAGAAGAAAGAAGGCAAGGCTTGATATAAGGAAAATCTCTTAGTATGATAATGCCTCATAATCTCCAAATAGCAAGATCATACAAATGCAGACATACCTGAAGACAGTTAATTAGGGTAACTGCTGCAGCTCTAATGTTGCCATTAGATGTATTAAGTGAATCTGCCCGCAGATCGCTGACAGTGTTTCAAGTTATCTTTTGCCGCACTTCCAAGAAATCCCAGACTCTTTATTCAACTTAGCATCACCTTCTTTTTCCTTGGTCCTCTTTTCAACCTAAATTGATTAACTAATTTTGATGTCTCCCCTTTTTACTCTCTTTGAATTGTATAAAGATCTCGCAACAATTTCATTTTTCAGATTTTTCTCAGATATATGCATTCCATGGTGGTAAACATTCTGCAATCATACAAATTACTAAGTATATGAACACAATCAATACATTATATGATTTTTTGTGATTTTTCATGTTTGATATGTGTTAATTTTGAAACATTTTCTGGTCATGTCCTATCTCAATGCAGCACCAATTAAATTGAGTAGATTTTCTTGCTTATAGTGTTAATGAGGCATAATTTGACAAAAATAATTTGCACTATCTTTTTCTTTGGTTTAATTACCTAAGACAAAACACTTGGATGACACATTACAAGGTTTGAACTTTGAACCCAAAACCTCCTACTTAAGGAGAAGTGCAAACACTAAGCTATAGTCTAGTTTTTATAGTCTAATGCAAAAGTTCACAAACTATGTGACAAACCAATTATCATAAAACAATTGCTTAAATTTCATAGGCATTGATAACTTTCTTTGAATTGACAAATCTATCCATCAAATCATTTGAGATAGGAATCAAAATTGAATTTCACTGGAATTGGAATTGGACTTGCTTATTCCCCCCTCTTGTTTGCTTCATGTAAGAATCAGAATCGGAATTGGAATCAGAAGGTCGGATAGGCTGGATTTCATATGGGTATGGCAGAAATGTGCCAAAAATTGCAAAGGATGCCTGCAAAATCAAACCATGAGGAGGACAAAAACAATTTTCCTGAAAATACTAGATCCAATTATAACTCACCAAAAGAAGTCAAAAATATCAGTACAAGGACCAGCTCATTTTTGCTAATAGTGTGGCTGGAGATTTTTTCTTTTTAAGAGGAGGGCCAGGATCAGGTGAGATGAGAGGTAGAGGAGGGTAGGCATCAAGTGAAAAGAGGGTGAGTGGGGCATCAGGTGAGAAGGTGAGGAGGGTATCAATTGAGAAGAGAGTTGGGCTAGGGCTGGCATCCGAGGGGGGGGGGTGTTTATAGCCGAGGGGTATCTTGTTAACATATCCTTTTTTTCTGAATAGTTGAGATGGATTTGTAATCTTAGGTAGGGGGTTTGAATTTCAAATCCCTTAGGGTTTGAATTTCAAATCCCTTAGGGTTTGAATTTCAAATCCCTCACAATACATGACTCTGATTTCAGGTATAATTAGAATTGGATTCTAATTCTATCTAAATCAAGGTTCATCATATCAAAAATCGATATCGTTTCGATACTAAACTAGTATGATTCAATACGGATGTACTGTAACGAACCGGTGGCGTATCGGTCAGGTGGATTAGAGGGTTCTAGCCTATAAGCCAACTTGCATTGGGCTGAACCAGATGGTTTGGTTTGAGGCGATTTGGTTTGGTACATCGGTATGGGGTTGGTTTGGTCAATTTGCTCTCTGTATCGAGCTGAAAGACTGAACCATCCTAATTCTAAGCAAATTTGAGATGGTTCAACATACAATGATCGAAACCAGGGTCTACCATCCTAGTATTGGACCCTGTACTGGTACCACATTGGTACAACGTCGATGTGCTTAGTATGCGACAGTGTTGTTAAAAGCTATAGGTGTACTTAAATGCAATGGACTTTTGAAGCCTTAGCGCAACAAACAAGCGCACGCCTGAGAGAAGTAAGGTGTATATTTTTGAAATAAATGGTGAAATATAATTTATATAAGCAAGATTTATAACACATAATAGAAAAATGTTAAAAAACCATAATAGTGATATATTTAGCTTATTAGCTCAACGGAAAACTCCTCTTTCTCAATTGAAATCTGTAGTTTCTTGATGTTTTCTTCTACTTTCTTAGATGATAGTATAGTCTTTCTATTTTTATCTTTTTTATAGGGTACGAGAAATAATTATGTATGAAATGATGCATCATCAAGCCAATACAGTCTAATAAATATGATAAGATTTAAAAATAAAATATTACAAATATATCTCATTAAGAAGGGTGCACTTTTTTTGTTCCTCAAATCAGATCAAAAGCTTGCACTTTTTTTTTGTCTCATGTGTGCCTAGATGAAGGTGCCTTGCCTAAAATATAAGAAGAGCTTAACTCTTGGTGCCTTGCACCTTAGAGTACAAGAATTGCCTAATGTTGGGCGCCTTGCGTCTTGCACCTCCTGCTTTAGGCATGCCTTAGGCAAACTTTAGGCATGCCTTTGACAATATTGGTATGCAGATTGGTTCAGTGTACCAAGACTAGATACAGACCTATACCAAGTCTAGGTACGCATCTGTATTGAATCTTAGTTTAGTATTAGTATGATATGTTATGCTCGATACGGTGCAGTATGCATCGATGTGGCATACTGTGATCCAAATAAACGCTTTGAATCGGAATCAGTGATTCCCATTCCGATTCTATATGGCCATTCTTGTGAGCCAAACAGGCCCTCCATATTATTCTATTCTAATTTATGGCATCTAACAAATGCTTTTCCAAGAAAATAAAAATCACATTTTGGTTTTCTTGTTACTAATATCTCTGCCATGTATGTGTTTTATATGTTCCTGTATTTGTATATTCTTCATATTCTACTCATAAGAGGGCCTAGCTTATTGCATATGTATCTATGTTTGGCTTTTGTTCTCTACTATGTACATTAGCATCAAATGCCTCTGTTTTCTAGCCTAATAAAATTTCTCAACTTTCTAAGGGAACTGTCCATGTATCACATAAATATTTGCTGCTGCAAAAATAAATTGTCTTTACTTGCTTTTCCAGTTGCCTCAATGACTTTAGGGCTTAGGATTCTTAACTCACACTTAAAAGTTACAAGTTTTACCAGCACATGTTAAATAAGTCCTTAAAGTGGTTAAACCACAACTTAACAAGATCTTTAAGGTGATCAAGAATTATCAAATGACTAATAAAACTCGATGTACTTCCAACAAGAAAACATGATTGACCCCAAATATGATCAAGTCTCTGCAAATTGATTTTTGAGGTCATAACTATTTTTAATCAAATTTGCTTTCTGAATTAAGTAATCTTTGTTTTCTGACCAAGGCAACTTCAAAAATCTTTTCTAGAGATGCAAAGCTTTTCGGATTTCTCACTAATCTCTAGACTCTTTCTCAATTTAAAATACCAAACCATTTTCTCAAGTAGACTCTTTTAATTTAGAATTGTAACTTGTAAGCATGTTCTGGTTGTTTGCTAAAGTGAATGATGACCTATATTTCGAATTTATTTGCCATTTAAGTAGTGGTAGTACTACACTTCACTATGAGTTTATATAATTTGAGAATTTTTTTGCTTTATACCTTGTAATGATGCTATCCAAATTACCCCTAGTCTTGTTGCAAAGCTTTTATGATGTGAAACAATTGAAATATAGAGACCAAGGTTTGCCAAACCAAACTGGCACCCCATACCAGCCAGTGATCAGTTTGGTACGGTATTGTTATGTACCATACTAAACTGCGTTGAACTGAGGAAAGAAAGAAATGAGAGAGAGATAAAGGAAGGATAGAGGAGAGGAAGATAGGGAAAGAGTCGAGTGACCTTACCTTTGATGGATGCCGAATGATTTGGGGATGGCAGATGACGGCGGTGGACAACGATGACTTCCAGCTTCCTTTACTCAATCTCTCTCCTTTGATGGATGATGATAGATGACGATGATCTAGGGTTTCTTCGCAAGTCGCAAAGGATGGACGATTAGGGTTTTGGAGAGAGGAGAGGAGTGGCTAGGGTTTCGAGAGAACTCGCAAAAGATCGCGACTTCGGAGAATCAGCCCTTTTATATTGCTTAAACAAGTCGAATCGGATCAAATCCCGAACCTGCCATCGAGCACGAACCTGTTAAGGCTATATTCCATTTTGAAGTACAAAATCGTGCCAGTTTGGTTTGATTCACCCCAAACTGGCCAATTAGGCACGGTTCAGCAAGCCATGATAGAGACTAAAGGGGCGATGGACCCCTTGCAACATTTTAATCCTTATTTAGGTGGCTTTATTATTTGGCTTTGATTATTTCCACAACTATTAGAAGGGAAGTGATGGACCTTTTTGCTTGTTTTTTGATTGATGTTGTATGTAGATTGAAATTTCCAAAACTAAGTATATTGGATGTGTTATTCTACACTAGCCATTAGATTTTTGCATAATTTGCATGTGGAATGTATTTTCTTCGACAAATATTCTGATGATGAAGTCCAAACACAGCAGCGACATCCTTTATATAGCTTATCTTCACATTACATTTCTTTTTTTTTAAAAAAATCATTTATGAAACCCATGAGGCTGACACCTGGAGCCTTATGGCTTAGACCTTGCCTTGTTAGGAATAGCAATGGCTCACCATGTGCCTTTACCTTTGTAAACGTTGCCTTGTGTATTCTGATGCTCCAAACTGAGTGGCAGGAGATTCATTCAACTGTAGTACCTGATTTATTCTTGGAATATATCAGATATTGATAGATATCTTACAGCCAACTTAAAGAATTACCAAAATGAGATCTAGCCAATCCTCAAAATTGAACTTCATATATCTGATGATCTATTCTGCAGTTTGACCACTGGACTCTAGGTTGTTAAATTGTATGGTAAACTTCCTCCATCTGATATGTAAATTCTGCTATAAGGTATTTGTTCTGAACCTTGATTTGTGTTTGAAAATTTTTGTGGGCATTTCATAGGTGAAAGAAACTGATAAAGAAGTCCATACTTAAATGAACATTAAACATAATGCTTATAGTTGACACAGTTGATTGTTTCATTTTTATGGTTTTTACCCATTCATTTTATCAGTAAAAAATAAGTTGTAAGTGATGACAACTTATTGTTTTCAATAAGTTGTAAATGGTTATAGTGACATGTCAGACCTATATGGCCTGAATTCTTCCCTCCATGTTGGGTGTAAATGCCTAATGATGCAGGAGCCTTTTCCAAATATTTGTCTTGTTCAGGCCATAGAGTTAGAACGCTGGGATATTCATATGTTGGCCTCAGACTATAGCTGAATGTATATGCATATAAAATTTTAGTTTCCCTTTATGTTTGTGAACATGGAATAAACACATTACTTCTTACTTGTTAGTGTTGTTAGCTTGACAATATCAATGTTGTCGCAATACAGAAAATCTAGTTTAAAGTTTAGCATTTATTAGAACATTAAACACCACCATGTTTCACGACATCTAGCTGATATGTTAGTTTTCATGTATTTTCTAATTTTCCTCTTGACCTTCTCTTTCTCTCTCTTTTAATGCCCTGCTAGGCCTTTTGATCTATTAGGATTTTTAAGTGATGCCTTTTCCTTCCTTTTCTTCTTATACAGCAGATTGTTCCTTGTTTTTTTAAAAAAATTTTCTGTATGATTGGTTACAATGGCAGGAAATTGGAAATATTACGCAGACAAATAGGTGCGTCTTAAATACTGATACTCCTCCCTTTTGGCATTTACCTATTAGAAGTATACAAATTATGGAATAAGTTTAAGATTCCAGCAATATACCTTTTCCAGTATTCATTTCTGTGTTATATTTGAGTTGTTTTCAGTAATTTTTTTAATTTGCGTGGAAGTAATCCTTGTAAACTTGCATCATTGATGATTAATATAACGTTGCTGTGTTTTTTGGAAGTAATCCTTTGTTCTCCTTTGCTACTAATCCTTTTCTTCTTCAGACTTACCTACAGCGATCTCTGTGTTCAAATACCTGAATCCAAATTTCGGTTGTGTTTGTTAAGAACCTTGGATACCCTATTTAAGTTGATGTGTTCATATTATTCCATCATGAGCTTTCAACCAGAAGTAAAGGTAAGCAAATTAGGTTCTATTTTATAGAAATTAATTCTTTTTGCATTTTCCTTAATGGTGTTGCAGCATTTTTTGCTCAAAATGTTGAAATGTTAGATTAGAATTTTTAATTACTTGAATGATTTATCTTGGCACCTTTATCTTTTTCTTTTCCCCTTGTTTAACATGGTGCATTACTTTCTTCGTGTGGTATTTTACTAGCTTATTGTGTTTTGAATTTTTTATATCTATTCTTGATCCTATTCCTACATTTGGCTTCATTTAAAGCCTACTATTTTTCCATAGTTTTGTGGTGTATACTTACTAATGATAGCTTCATTTAAAGCCTACTATTTTTCAATAGTTTTGTGGTGTATCCTTACTAATGATAGTTTTTACTGCTAGAAGTGAGCCAGCCATATTACATATTTTTGGGACCATTTTATATGTTATTTTTCACAATTTATTCCCATAAATTGTAGTCCTTCATTAAAACAAGTCTTTGTGAGTCCTTTATCACATGTTTGAGAGTTCTTCACAAAGCGATTCTTTATGAGTCCCTTACGCCAGTGGTTACACCCCTGCAATTGGGAGGAGGCTCTGAGTTTGGACCTTGGGAGATGATTCCCAGATGTTTGACTAATGTAATTTTTAGTTAGTTCTGCTTTTTTTTTTTTAACCTCAACGAAAGAAAAAAGGAAGGAACCGTGATAAAATCTATCAAAATTTTGATTCTTGTGAATTTTATAAGCATGCCATTTTTACTACTGAATTCTGAAAAGTTCCAGCTAAGATGACTGGTTCCTAAAATGTACACTGTAAAGTATTGAATACAGAGACTTGTTCTTTTTCATCTTTTTATTTGATTAGAAGAGTCTTAAACACTATATGCTTGTACTTAAAAGTATCTGTTACATATGAAAATTTAATAAATTGTTGTACTAATTGGCAATTTGATAGCATTATTTGTTTTCACTTAAATCATCCTTTCTAGAACTATTTGTTATCCTCAAAATTTGAGATGTCTCTATGTTGTCCGTGGACCAGTATTTCAGAAGATTTACTTTGGACTTCCTTTACAGCTAAAATTTAATGTGGCATTATGTAT
The DNA here is from genome assembly GCA_017589505.3 of Metroxylon sagu. Classification (NCBI taxonomy): domain Eukaryota; kingdom Viridiplantae; phylum Streptophyta; class Magnoliopsida; order Arecales; family Arecaceae; genus Metroxylon; species Metroxylon sagu. The sequence goes on along the minus strand of JACVBY030000169.1, from coordinate 47,209 downwards.
AAAATGCAATTTCTTACCATGTAGCCCAAGTTTATTATCTTTTCTTCTTCTTTTTTTTTTTTTGAGGGAACATCAAGCTTATTGTAAAGGATGTTAATATTAGCAATGAAGTCTTATGTTACAATAGTAGAACCATACCAGATTTTGTTATTTCATCATGGGGTTTTCTTACTATTGCACTTGTTTCCTCCAGGACTTTGAACCCCAACCATTAAAAAATGAGCCCAAGAAAAGTAACACATCTCATTGTTCAGAAGGAATTGTAGTTGATTCAGAGCCATGTGCATCAAGCAATTCAAGCGTACAGGATGGAGTTAAATCTGAATCTGTGCCAAAATTGGAAGAGTTTAATTTAGCAAATAGTTCATCTGGTTTTGGTGTAACTGAAAATCTGGGATCAATGTATTTAAATTCTTGTACATCATCAACAGAGGTAAGTGATGGTGAAACTGCTATGTCAAGCAGTGGTTCTCCCTTTTATCAGCTGAGAAAAGATGCGACAGCATTTGTTGCTTACACATTAGAGAGAGGGCGAAAAAATCTATGGCAACTTTCAACAAGTCGTTTATCTGTGTTGCTATCTTGTTCATCTATCTGCTCAACTAGCAATTACCAATTCCTGAGGAACTATGAAGATCTTAATATATTTATTTTGGCTGGCGAAGCATTCTGTGGGGTCAAAACTGTTGAATTCAGGCAGAAGTTGAAAATTGTTTGTGAAAATTATGTGGCATCCTTTCACCTTCAAAATGTTCAAGTATGCATCACTTCCATTCATCTTTTTTTTTTTTTTTCCTTTCTTTCTTTCTGGAAGTTTCTACCTCATGAATCAATTAAATTGGAACTCTCTTGTCATTGAGTAACAGATTTGTTTAGCCTGCACTCCCTGTTATGTGCATTTGTTCCTAGTGATGCAAAAGTTCTGTTGTTTTCTTTCAATTATTTTGATGTATCTATTTTCCTAATCTCTTTTGATTTTCTTTCTTTGTTTTCCTTTTATCTCTTTGAGAAGCTTCTTTGTTTGTTTCCAGATCTTTGGAAATATATCTTAATTTTCTTTCTTAGTTAATTTCTCGGATATTTGCTGATCATTTTTCATGTTAAAGAAAGTATAGTCTCTTCTTCGCTGTAAATATGCACTGTTGCACTTGCATCTCATGTGCAAGACAAGCACTTGCTTGCAGACACACATGGATACATGGATACATGAATGTGTGCATTTGTGTGTCATGCACATGTGATTTCATAACCTTGATGACAATCTTGAGTCATGCTACACGAGTTCCATCTATTCATCAAAGATATATTTCATTAAGCAATTATACTTTAACCCTTACCAGGCTATCTTACTGGATCAACACTAAAATCCGATCACTGTCCAATGGAAGACCAGCGATAGAATTGCTGAAATTGGGTGGATTATGATGTTTTGGTTCAGTTTGACTGCTAGTGTTCTTCCATACTCCAGTCATTGTTTAGAAGCCATGTTATGCTAATTCAGGCTGCAGTTCTAGTAAATTTTGATGTTGTAAGATTCTTATTGTACAGTACCTTTTACATGTTTTGAGGCAATCTGATATTTTAGTTGAAAGTTTCATTGTGTCAGCTGAATGCTTCTGCCCAAATTTATTCAAACCAGGTCAGCATTGACACTATCTCTCTGTCATATCTTATTCAAGCACAAATTGAGGACAAAATCATTGAGAACTTTTGAGATGATATGGGCATGAACAACAAAGATATCAAAGGCCTCCAATATGCAAGGACTTAAATTTGTGTTGAAGGGTGAAAGAAAGGAATGATTATAATGATGGGTTTAGCTCAAATACTATGGATATGTAGATTGTCATTTAGCAAACAATAAGATGATATTATGTATTCTCTAAAAATAGTTTGAAACACGATTTTCAAAACATATCATTTAATGTTACTATTAATTTAGTGTCAATCTGACTCTGATAAGCCCAGGATCCCAAATGATGCAGTAGTCTCTAAAACTTGTCCTTAGCACGTGTGATGCATGGTGGAGACATGTAGATGCTCAAGCTCTGTTGTATATGAGATATATGTGTGCATTGGAAAAATGAAAGATGAGATCAAATGCCTTGTGTGGCTGATGTCATGCTTTCATGTTATGTAGTATAATGTCTAATTTTTTTTCTTGGCCTTGTTTTACTTTTTTTTAATATTTATGTTTCTAATTTTTGATATTTGTTAAATTTTTTATTTTTTAACCAGAACTGAAATCTAATGTATTTATTTAACAGTTATACAAAATACAATGTATTCATGTTATGTGATAAAGAAAGACTTAGAATTTTTGCTTCTTACAAAAAAATATGATTCAGAACAGAGCTAAATGGAGAAAAAGGATTCATAAGAATTCATGTAGTGGATCTTAACTATTTTGGGATTAAGGCTTTGTTGTTGTTGTTGTGCAAAACCCAATGCATTGGCTCTCTCTAATATCAACTAATTTTAAATCTGAGAGATGCTTATAAGTACACTCATACTATTTTCCTGTTATCGCTAAACATTCATAGTCTTATGAGATTCATATGATTCTTGTTATGCAAGCTTCTTGCTAGTTTCTATATTTCATAGGAGCTGCGGCCACCACAGTTTATTTAATATGAAAACTGGTTAAGATGTAATGCTGTCAGATCATGACTTGATTTAGATCTTCTATTAAATGTCTGCTCTGTATCAGGCACTTAATATGATCCTGGAGAAAGAGTCTTGGGTGAAAATGCCAGCAGATGCACCGCAAGCAATCAGTTTGGCTGGCCTTATTGGTGATGGTGCTTCCCTGATTGTTCCTTCCGTTGGTCATAACTCCACCATGTCGGCACTTCACACTAAAAAACCTTATGATCCAGCATTTAGTGGAAAACAGAATAATGGATTTGCCTATTGGCTTGAGTTAGAAAATCCATTTTCTTCAAAGCTTGCATCTGGCTCTAAGGAATCGTCAAAGTTTCATTTATCATTCAATGGATCAATGGCTTCAAGCTTAGCTGATGGCCATGCTGTTGATCTCTTACATGATAGCAGTATGTCTGCAAAGGGTCATTATGGCAATCATGTAAGTGGAAGTAGTTCTGTTCTAGAGGATGAAAATGAAGACCTTCTTGCTGACTTTATTGATGAGGACAGTCAGCTTCCTAGTCGAATATCTAAACCAACACTTGCTAGAAAAAATTCTGCAAATTGGAATGACGAAGATGTTTCAGTCCAAACTGGGTCTTCACTTTGTCTGCTAAGGTAACTGTTTTCTAAAATCAAAAAAAAAAAAAAAAAAAAAAAAAATCATGTTATGGTACTTATTTTTTTAAACTACTAAAGCTATATAAATTTAAATGAATCAGGTTAATGGATAAATATGCCAGGCTTATGCAGAAATTGGAAATCGTCAATGTTGAGTTCTTCAAGGTATCATTGTGCGTACTTTTCTTTTACTGCTTTTAATCTTTGGCAGGAATGTTACTGAATCTCTTCCTACGTTCTTATTGAGTCACTTAACGCAGGGCATTTGCCAACTGTTTGGGATTTTTTATCATCATATTTTTGAGACATTTGGCCAGCAGGACACAAATCAAAGTGGAAAATCCTTGCCAGATACTCTATCCTGTGAGCAGCTGCTTATGTTACTCTCTCTCTCTCTCTCTCTCTCTCTCTGGGTGTGTGTGCGTGTGAGACATGCATATTCATTAATTATAAGCTTGTGGGTTTTCTTGTCATGTTCAGGTCGGCTTAAAACAGCCTTATCAAAAATTATGCAAGATTGTGATGCGTGGATCAGACCCCAAAACATATCATGTTCTCCCTCATCTCCCATGTCATTAAATACAATATTCACACAGACGGACGTGATATCTACTATACCTCCTAGCACCATGTTCGGGCATGCACCAAGTACTTCATTTGGGCTGAAGGTATATGTTCTTTGCATTATATGTGCATACCATGTCAAACATATATTCTTCTTTTACAATATTGATTTCTTCTTTTGAAAATGAATTTGGACAAACTAAAAATTACAGAGGATTCAACCCTTGATTTGAATATAAATGCTCATGTACCCAATGTTTGCTTTTATTTTATTTGTAGATCATCTACTGTGCATTAACCACATTGCATGCCATAATCCCAATGAAGTGTTCCCATTGCCTTAATATAATGATATTATAAGCTGAGGCTTTTTGTAAGATTGATATGCAGATCACTTTAACTGTGTCATAGTTCTTAGTTGACAGGACATGATGTGGGCTTATATTGACAGTCAATGCTTTAAGCTAGAATTTTTATCCAATGACAATGTTTCTTACAGGTGACATCTCAAAATTAGTTATGCCATACCTATTAGTACTATGAATTATTTATGTTAAAAATACCTCAGTTTGATAGGCTAAATGCCTGTTTCTATGTAGAACTATTTTTTGTATTCAAACTGAGAAACACATGGGCACAGTGATAGCGGTAGGCAATTGGTTGGATACCATGTAACAAATGAAACAGGATCTGGGAAGAGGCAAGGAATGTATGTAGGTGTAAATGTGTATTATTTTCAAATCCCAGTTGAATGTCCAATAGGATGCTGGGATGGGGTATCATCCCAACATTTGGGATGGAACCATTGCTTGGGAAAGAACCATCTTGCTATCATCCCACTGTCTAGATTGATGTGTCTTGAGACATTCCCTATCCCAAGTGTTGGGATAAGGTAAGGCAGCAGTGCATCCTGTTCCATGAAAAAACTAGGATAGCCCTGTCTCATGGTATTTAAAACCTTGGTACAGTTGTAGGAATGTACTAATAACTTTTAATCGGAGCTAAGGTGCATCATTTCACAAATGAGGGCAATGAGGCTGTATGAAAAATAAATAAGAGTGCAGTCACCACTGTGATGAGTATATACCACAATGCCAGATATATATTGGTCAACTATCATGTAGATGCGGTACAAGATGCTGCATGGCAAGCAAGCACATATATTTTTAGATATATAGGGAAAGTGTTAATGTTCCCAGACATAAAGAGCAGTGATCTAATTCATCAATCCACAGCTTTTCTCAATGCTTTTTTCTCATAATACAGTAGGGTCTGAGTTCAAAATGTTTGGATGCTTCAGACCAAAGTTAACATAAAAATCATTTCTTATTGTTGGGAAACTGTTCATTTTCAGTTGAGTGATATATGCTGACAAGTTTCTTATTAGACACAGTGTTCTGTTTTTTGGGCCTTTTGAGCTCTTTGGGTGATGTAAATTGTGATGGGCAGCATGATCATCAATTATCCACAGGGACATACTTGACATGTGCACAGATGTTTATGAATGTGATCATTATGCCCCCAGGCTCATGTATGTGCAAGTATATGTACGTATGTAAAAGTGAAACAACACTTAATGTTTGGCTGCTGTGGAGGCTGCTTCTTTTAATGATCATTACATGCTGAAGTTAAAAGCAAGCTCACAAGATTTAATAAATGCATTTGAAAATACATCACTGGAAATGCATATGACTCTCCAACAAAATAAATTAACCATGTTATAATCATGCATGCTTTTTGTTAGATTGGTTTTGACTAGCATGAAAATTGTGTAGGTGAACCTAAAACTTTTCTTGCTGCTCAAAGCAAAACTGTCTTAAATACTGTTTAAGCTCAATTCTTGTAAAGATAGGATTTTTTTCCTACTGAGAGTGAAGAATGAGTATTTACGGTTGAAACATAACAGAATAAATGGGTTTATACCCTTTTAGAATAGCTTGTGTGCAGTTTTATCCCTGACATGGTTCTCCTTCAAATAAAGAGGAAAAAAAATCAGAAAGATGACTGAAACCACATCTTGGCTGCTGCAACTAAAATGATTCAGTTTCAGAGTAAACTAGCTCAATTACATGCCTTTTCCAGCTATGTTCAGCAATATTGTTTGTACAATATCAAGCTGGTATTTCTTTTTATCTTCTGTTTCCACTAGTGCGCTAACTTTGGCTCAATCCTTTTTACCTGTTCAGATAAAGTAGTTGGAAAACTTTGTTATGTACTTCTCTTTTGGTTATTAATATTTTATGATCACATTGCACTCCAATGTGCATTTCCAGTTTATCTACCATGCAATAATGATGTACATCATTGTCATCTAAAAGAAACAAATTTTTGAGGTTGTCCTCATATAGGTTATTATGCCAATGGTTGTACGAATTGTTTATTATTATATTCATTCTCTTCAATAGTTCTATGATACTTCTTGATATGAGATTATGGAGCATTCGAAATATCACCATGTTATGATATTTAACAAGGAATGCAGAATTGAGTTGAACTGGCCAAAAATCGGCACAGAATTACCTTTCGATTTGGCTTTGGGTGAGAACTAGTCCGAACTATGCCAAACCATCCAGTTTTGGTGTGGGATGGCTTGGGGTGGGTTAGATGGTATGTGGGCTAGAGTAAGCTCACTTAAATAGAGAGAGAGAGGTTGAGAACCTCTCATGAGCTTTTATCCTCTCTCTCTTATTTGTAGTTAAAATCATTTAAGTAAATGTCATAAAACTTTTCTTTCCATTTACTTAAGATTTCTTACGCAAATAAGAGAAATACTCTCCATTTGAATTCAACAAAGATATCAGAAAAATCAAATTCCTTAAGAATAAAAGTTAACTTTTTCTCTCAAGAATAAATTTAGAGAATTTTAGAAAATCCCAGTTTAGCAAATATCATGATAGAGTATTGTTACTTTGAATAAAAATTGCAGAAAATTAATTTAACTTAGAAATTGTGAGAAACAAAATACTAGAAAAAAATTATTTTAAAATATAATTTGCAAGCTTTGGTCAACACTTGGTCAAACTTGTAAGATTTTTTGATTTAGACAGGATCATAATAGCAAGTCATAAATCAATGTTCAGTGTAAGGTGATTTATCTAAAAGTCTGCAAACCCTCTAAGTTTGATCAAGAGTTAACAAAAGTTTTACAAATTATATTTTAAGATAATTTTTTTGATATTTTATTTTCTCATCATTTTTAAGTTAAATTGATTTTCTAGGTTTTTATCTGAAGTGAAAGTACCTTAATTTGATATTTGCTAAATCAAAATTTTCTAAATTCTTCGAATCTATTCAAGAGGGAGGGTTGATTTTTTATGCTTGAGGAATTTGATTTTTTGATATTTTTGTTGAATTCAAATAAAGGATATTTTCTTTATTTGTTTAAAAAATCTTAAGTAAATGAAAAAGAAAGGATTGTGACATTTATATAAATGATTTTGAATGCAAATAAGAGAAAAAGGGAGGTGAGTGCCTCACCCCACCCTCAAATTGATTCGAACCACTTAAGGAAAAAAAAAAAAGAGAAACTATAAAAAAAATAAAATTATTGGGAAAAAGAGCATATTAATATGCTCCTGGTTTGGTTTGGTACTGAACCAAATCGGTCTAGCACTAAACTATAATGAATTAGACCGGTACCAGTATCCAATTCAATATACCTTGATATTTAGTAACCTCAAAAAATATCAAAATTTATGTCTGATTAATTTTCCCTTTGGAGTAAACTTAGTCGTGAAAGAAATATCGATCTAATGATTGTGGTAGAATTTTCGAGGGCAGTGTTTTAAAAGGTAGTTGTAGTATGAAGGTGGTCAACGGACTGCACAGTGCATATGTAGTATGTGGGCTGCATACGTAGGTGTATATATAGCTTATTTATTTTAATATATAAACAACAACAATAACAAAGCTTTAATCGCAAACTGTTTTTTAATATGCAAACAACTACGATAAAAATAGTGATATATGCGCAATTGTTAAAAGCACTAGGTGCACTTAAGCCAAGAGGTTTTTGGAACCTAGGTGCAAGGTGTAAAGCACAGGTACGTACCTAAGTGAAGTGAGATGCATATTTTTAAAATAAATAAAATAATTTATATAAACACGATTTATAACACATAATAGAAAAGTTAAAAAAACATAATAATAATATATTTAGCTTATTAGCTCAATTGAAAGCCTTCTCTTTCTCAGCTGAAATTTGTAGTCCTTCAATGTTTTTCCTCTTCTTTTTCATATGATAGCATAATTTTCTATGTTCGATCTCTTTGTCTTCCAATTTTTAGCTTTTTTTATAGGATATAGAAAATAATTATGTATGGGATGGTACATCATAAAGTCAATATAGTCTAATAAGTATAATAGATTTTAAAAAAATATTATAAATATAGCTTACAAAGAAAGAAGTACCTTTCTTACATCTCAAATCAGATCAAAAGCGTTCATTTTTTTTTACCTTATGTGCACTAAGATAAAGACATCTTGTCTAAGGTGTCTAACCCGCCTTAAGTACGCCTTGCACCTTAGGCGCACCTTAGAATATAAAAAGTGCCCAACTCTTGATATATTGTGCCTTGTGCTTTAGACATGCCTAAGGCGTACTTTTGACAGCACCACTTATGCTATTTTTGATAAGTAATACTGTAATAGCAATATTAAAAACAACAAAAACAATAAGTGTTTGCTGCTCGATGCTTAATATTTAATCATAATCATTATGATTGGCATGCTAACATTCTTGACAATACGTATGTCCAGTCAGTCCACCCATATCTAACCCAACCATTAACTTGAACCCATCCTGTCTGCATGGACCTGTGTAAGAATGGGCTGCATGCATGGATGCACAATGCTAAATAAGACACATGCAGCCACATAATGTGAAACAGGCAGCTTATGTGGCTGTATAATGCTATACAGGCTACCTTTTTGGCCCATACATGCTTGACACATAAGTAACCGCCTAGAAGAAATGTGGTGCAGTCAAGGGACTGCATCACATATGTGACCACATAGACTGCATTCTAGAGCACTGCTTGAGAGGAGGTGGGTTCATTTTGTTAATGTGTACTGACTAAATTCTATGGATCATCCTCTGCTATCTTGACACTGCAGTCTAGTAGATATGCATGTTCATGTGCAGTCTAGTAAGTATCCATGTTGGTGTGTGGTGTGTAGTAAGGACAGTTTCATACATTGATTACTTGTCCCTTCTTGCAGGAAAGATGTGCAGGTGCTGAAACAGTATCGCTAGTTGCACGAGTATTGTATAGATCGAAAACTCATCTCCAGTCAATGCTATTACAGCACAATGCAAATATGGTTGAAGATTTTTTTGGTGATCTGGTATATTTATTTCTTTTGCTGAAATATTGCTAAGCTCAGGAACTTTCATTATGTTCTGGGGTCTCAAGTATTGGAGCCAATGGAGTGCACTGCTGTTCTGGACCAAAAAAAAAAAAAAAAGGACTAAAAGTTTACGGAACCATTTTTATTTTAGAAAAAATGATTTAGTGGTTGCTTTGCTGATGCTATTCTGGTCTGGATACTGGACTGGCAGAGTACGGTGCTCAAAACCCTGTTATGCACACTATCTTGATACCTTGGAGTCCAAATCATGTCATCTGATTCTTGCATTGCTATTTGCTTGGATATGGTTCTTCAGATCTGTTCTCTGAATCTTTAGATGTTAACTGATATTGCTGATAGCCAATAGACTTGTTTTATGGCAAAATTTCCATCTTTTTTCAGGTAGATTCTGTTCCAGATCTGTCTGAGCACATTCATAGGACAACAGCACGAATGCTTCTACACATCAATGGGTAGAGTCTTAATAACCTCTAACCTACAGGCTTCCTAAATTAAAGAAATTAGATGTTTATAAAAAATTATCAGTTAATGCTCTAGCAATTCTTGATCCTTTGAGCTGTGAATTATGCTCCATGTTTTACTAAAATGTTACTATAAGCTTTTATGCAGTGTATTTCCTCAGTTGTGCAATTCTTAAACTTAACAATAGATTAATTATGCCAGTTGTATTATGGTGAACAATAGATATCATTAGTAGTGTTTATATTGATGCTATAAGATCTATACTGGTGGTAGATGTTGTATGTTCTAAATTTAATTATGCTGTAGAGAGTAGAGTACTATAGATGGAAGGGAACTATAGTATCATTGAACTTTCAGATTGTGTTTATGCATTTATCCACCTTTCTTAAAGTCATATCTTGGTTTTTATATGAGCAAAACTGGTGAGAGAATATAAAAATAAGGTTTCATGTTTTGCATATCCTTTTGAGATTTGTTACAACAACATGATGTGTAACCATGCCAACACTTGTTATGCACCAAGGTTCACTGTACCGAGAACTAGTACCATTTTGGTACCGGACTGGTACAGTTTGATACAGATGGCGTACCATACCGAATCAATGGCGTACTAGTCAGGTGGATTAGGGAGCCCCAGGTCATGAACCGCCTCAAATCGGGCTGAACCAGATGATTTGGTTCAGTTTGGAACACTCAGTTCGGGGTCGCTTTAGTTGGTTCTCCTCTGGTACTGAATTGAAAGGCCGAACCTAAAAATAAACTAAGTTATATAATCTTCATAATAGCTAGTCAAGTAGTAACATGTTAGGAAAACTATTTTTCCCTCATGTATGCAATGAAGGATAGACTTGCTGAGGACATTGTTCAAATATTCAGTTTTGGTCATCTTGTTTTAGCTGTGCCCAGAGAGTTTCCATTTCAGCAGTTTCATATGTTTCATTGATTTTAGCCATATAACTGATAGCAAATCCATAAAATGTCAAATAATTAGAAAAATAAATGTTTATTTAAACTTTATTTACATTTGAACTCATCAAAGTCCAAGAACCCACTTGAATAGGTATTAATGTTTTATAGTGTTATCATGCTACACCAAACAGAAAATCCCAATTTGCAAACTACCAATGATATAACATTGTTGGATCCAGACAATGTTAAAATTAGAATAATATATTTTGGTTTAATAACTGTAAATATTTATATCATTATTTGTTATGCATCATTATTTATGAAGTGAGAAGCTCCAAAATTGAGTGGTAGTGTGGTACTAATCACACCAACATTATTCAATTGGCATGAATGTAGATGTTTCCAGTTTATCTATGATCTTTTCATACGTCATAATGCATGCCCAAGATACGTAAGCAGAGTTCTTGTTTCAAACAGTATTGCTTTTGCTCTAACTCAGCTACTATTGTGTGTTCATTTAGGTCTTTATGTTTTTGCATTTTTAGTAGGTTTACCGTTATGTCTCAGGTATACAGATAAGATTGCAAATGCAAAATGGGAGGTGAAAGAGCTTGGGTTAGAGCACAATGGGTTAGTCCTATGGCTACATTTGGAAGATATTGCCTTTTTTTCTCTGTTGCTTCCATAATTCTTCAGTTTGAACATCTTTTTTTTTTTTTTTTTTGGATTTTTAGTGATAATTTGATCTACATCAGTGATATTGAACCTTTTGAAAGGATGCACATACTTGTTGATTTAATGTTTGCCTTTAGCTATTATCATTCTATTTTCATTTTGAATTATCTTTTTACAAAAACGTTACATCAATATCATCTTGTGCTTTGTCATACTTCTTGAAACATAAAAGATTAAAAGCTCAGTCATGCATGCGATCATTTTTCAATGTTTCACAAAGAACATTACCACTGAATTTTTTTAAAAAAAATACTGCACTAAATTTCATATTACATGCATGTATCATGCTAAAAATTTCATTGCACTAAGACGTTGTGATACCTGTATAAAAACCATTTATCAATGGATTATTATATCTGTTATATGAGAATTTTAGCAGCATTGAGTTGTTAAACATCATTAGCTCATGGAATTGTATTTATCCCCCTTTCCTTTCACTGCATCTCCACCAAACCCTGTACTAGGAACCTTCACTTTGTCAACCCCCCCCAACATCTTTCTTCACATTGCCACTCAAAGATCACCATCCTCTCCTTCCGCTCCATCTGCACTAATACTTATGCCAAAAAGCTCCACTTTGTATCCATCAACTCCCTCCCCAAGCTCATCTTTTTCACAATCCTCATAAAATGGGCCTACCTCTCCTCCCATGGCTCACATCTAGGTGATTACCATCTTCTTAGATGCCACGGTGGCCAGTGAATGATATTGGACAACACCTGCCAAAGAAATAAGGGAAGAGAGAGAAGGCACACACACAGAGAGAGAGAGAGAGAGAGAGAGAGAGAGAGATAGTATTGGGGGGGGGAGATGAAGAGAGAAGAGGAGGGAAAGAAAGAGCAAAGGGAAAGGTAGAAAAGGAGTGACAAACCAAGTGGGGGAGTTCTCTGGCCACACTAAGCTACAGAGCCCAAATGTAGATCCAAAGTTTCTCTCTCTAGAAACAGCTAGAGAGAGAAACTCCAATGGGTTGATTGAGCGAAGGGCCATGTGTTGCAAAACTGACAATAAAGTTGAGGAGATTTTAGGATTATAATTGTGATGGGGTAGAGAGAGACTGTGAGAGATTAGGATTTCTGAAATCCTAGTGTTAATGGGGGTAGGATCAGGAAGACAATGCTGGGATTAAGAGTGGGAACACTGTTAATGCAAAAATCTAATTTGGGGTATTGTGCAATTTGAAAAGTTGGAAACTATTCCCACTTTTTTAGAGTGTTAGGATAATGCGAAAAAGGTTGTGTTTTATGTACATGTTACTTTATTCATGCATTGCTATTGCATGTTATAGAAGGTGATCTATATCATGTGAATACAAATATTGGATAATTGCATATAGGAATTTATGATTGTGGATCTTCAACTCTTGCAATACTCCTCAGGTTTCAACATTGTTTATTTTGTGTTGAACATTCAAAAGTTTCGTAAAAATCCTTGGGAACCCAATGTTCGATCACTTCAATTGGATTCAGTCTTATTTCATATCCACTACAGAGATGCCATGTTTAGCAGCATGCAGAGCTAATCTTGTCTCAACTTTGTAGTTGAGGTTTATCGAGACACATTTTGTATCATTACTACTGAGAGACAACCAATGTTATTCAATGCATTTAACAGAAATGCCACTAAATTTTGTTATTTACTTGAATATTTTCTCTTTGGTAATGTAGCTTTTGGTGGTTGTGATTATTTTAAGATTCTATAAAAATGTGCATGACATTGTTCTTGTGTTAATAGGTATGTTGACTTGTTATTGGGAGAATTTAAGCATTATAAAACAAGGCTTGCACATGGTGGAATCTCTAAGGAGGTAATACATTTAACTTTCCAAGTTTCAAATTTTAGACCATGTTGGCTGGTGAAATTCAATGTTCATGTCTCTTATCATAAAGATCATTTACTGTACATTAGTTTCATCTCCTTATGTCCATTAACTGGCAAGTTTATACCATGCATCACATTCTACAACAAGACAGCATCCATTACATTTACTATGCATTACCAATACAATAGTTGACAGTAACACTTCTGTGGCTTCTCTATGGATATTGAAAAATCCCATGGCATTACTTTAGATAGTCGCTAGTCAGTCAGCATGTTGTTCTTTACTAGTTCACAGACTTTCTGATCATCAGATTCTTTTATAATATGAGCATCTAAATTTCACTCCTGTATACTAGGTTCAGGATCTCCTTCTAGAGTATGGACTGGGAAATGTTGCAGAAGTACTCATTGAAGGCCTATCACGAGTAAAGAGATGCACTGATGAAGGACGGGTCTTAATGTCATTAGACCTTCAGGTTTTAAAATTTATGCATATACACAATTGAAGTTAAACTGGAAGTTACAATTATTAACATTTTTCGTCTCCCTGCTGTCTCCAGGTCTTAATTAATGGATTGCAGCACTTTGTTTCCATAAATGTGAAGCCAAAGCTGCAAGTTGTTGAAACATTTATCAAGGTAACCCTAGTGTTCATTCTAGAGCGTAGTACAGTAGTCTGAATCAGTGTCATATATTTTACAAATATTTGTATGTCTTTTAGTAGAATCATTTTGAAAATGAAGATTGTGAATCTTCAGTTTGAGTTTGAAATTGAGAAGAATAAAAACTGGTAACTGGTGAAATGATTATATAACCATGATCATAGTGAACAGTTGTCTTCCTCTTATGTAGTGTGTGCGCCATTTGTTCTTATTAGGTTCTCACTATTTCTTCAAATACCTATGCTTTGGACTGAGGGTAAAATTGGAGAGGTAGTGAGCTAGTTCTTCAAGGGTTTTGAATTCCATTGCCTTTCCTATTCTACCTGGGGTTGTTGAAAAAATGAACATGCTAGGTCTCACGTTCTTTAGAATCCTTGGAAAAAGCTCTGTAATTCAGATCAGTTAAACATCTGCTAGGCAGAGTTAGCGTTTAGACAGTAGGATGGCTGCTGACTTTAGAATTTGTTATTCCAGCCCTTATGGTTTTCTGTAGAAATATATTGCAGGAGAACAAAATCTGCCATTTGTTGACTTTGGAAGGTCAAGAAATGGCCTTGTTGCCCAAGTCAATGACACTAACCCATAAACCATATGGATCAATATTTTAATATATTATTTGTAGCCTAGGAAAAAATAAGACATATATTTGATCCACTTATTTTGTAATCTCGAAGTTGCATGGACATGGTGCATATTTTAAAATGATATTTTAAAGGTAAAAGATCTTTAGGATGGGAGCTGAGATTAACTATGTTTATTGCTTGGCAGAACACGGGCCTAAAATGATGACTACTTTATTGTATCAAGGTGTCAGAGAAAATCACCCTAGAAAAAAGCAACTGTTAAATCTTGATTTGTATTGGGCTCAGAATATTGATGTTACATTTATCTCATGGAACTTTTTGGTCAGATGACTAGTCTTATAGGAAGCTAGTCTCTTGGGGAACCCTCTCTAGATGGACAAGTTGATAATAGCAAATTTTAGACTTGTCCATTCATGTGTTGGACTAAGTACTAATCCATTCATGTTGCCCTTGAGAGTGGCAACAAGTTAATGTATTAGTTTGTCTTTTAGTAGAACCACTGGCATGTCATACTTCTAGTTTATGCTAAGGCTGAATGCTTCGTTTGCCTCATAAAGCTGTTTACATTTAAAGAAGTCTCTCATGAGTTGAAGACCTTGGCCAGATGCTCTTTTTGAATGTTCAGAGCCAGAGATTGATGATTCTAGCATTCAGATACATATATAGAAATAAGTCAGTTGCTTTAGACACCCCAGAGAGAGAGAGAGAGAGAACTCCAAACAATTGCTGAATTTTTTTTTCCTTCTTTTTTCCTTTTTTTCTTTTGCTGCAGGGGGGTGTTGAAACATGAAAGACCTTGATTAACAAACTGTTTGTCAGAAAAACTGACCATATTATGTGTACAAATTGGTATGTATGTACATACTGTGTCTCACCACCCTGTATGGGCAAAACCCTGAGTACATACAGGGGCATAGCAAGGTACCATACCAATACATGACCAGGAGGCCCCCACATTGTGGTATTTCAGAATCATGCTTGCCACCCATATCCATGTCTATGCAGGGCCGTTAGTATGTCTAGATTTTATGGTTTGCTACTCTTGCAAACTAATTGCAGTCCAATTAATGAAAGTTCGAAGACTAAGGAGCTTGATGAAGTTTGAAATCGTAGATGAGCCCTAGCCAAAACAAATTTCTTGTAAGTTGGTACTCATGTAGAAAAAGGATGTGTGGATGGAAATACAAGAAAGGAAAATTAGGCGGATATGAGTGTAGATCAAGGTTCATTGTATCGGAAGCTGGTACTGTTGGCGTACCAGTTAGGTGGACCTAGGGACTCCAAGCCATGAATCATTCCAAATCAAGCCAAACCATTTCATTGGTTCAGTTCGAGGTGGCTTAGTTCGATTTGGGGACTTCGGTTGGTTCAGGGTCAATTCTTCCCTATACCGAACCGAGAGGCTGAACCATTTCGATTCTGGGCCAGCTCGGTTCGGTTCACCCCAAACCGCCCAGTTGGGGATGGTTCGGCATACAATTCCTTTTCTTCCGGTATGATTATCTCTTGATGTGGCCATCATTGTAGTGGATTGTTTGGAGAAGAAAGATCAGAGCAAGAAGGGTGAGATGCACGTTTCTGCACTGCATTCACTAAACTGGGCATAACCTTCAGTCCACCTATC
Organism: Metroxylon sagu; assembly: GCA_017589505.3. Taxonomy (NCBI): domain Eukaryota; kingdom Viridiplantae; phylum Streptophyta; class Magnoliopsida; order Arecales; family Arecaceae; genus Metroxylon; species Metroxylon sagu. Next base: position 31,211 of record JACVBY030000169.1, on the reverse strand, counting down.
AAAATTGCACACATGACATCAATGACAACAATTCAGCATCAGCATTCATATCTTGACATTCCTACCAATCAATTGGAGTCAACGGCCTTAATTTTGCCCTCAAATTCCATTGTTTTTGGGACCAACAAGAGCCCAACAATGGAAACTTCCCATTTCAGAAATTCTTTTCTTAATTTTCTTAGTCAAATAAATTTGAATTGTCTTAGGACTTAAACGGTATGTTCTATGTTGACTGTGATTTCTATTTCTAGAACTTTGGAGAGATTCCAAATTTTCTATTTCTGGTAAATTTGTAAGGGCTCGCTATATAATGTGGCCTCAGCTTAGCTTAATGATGGACTACGAATTTGATTTTGTGAAGTCTTATTGGAATAGTTTGTTCCATCCTTTATTTATACTTGTGCTTCTCTCTCTTCAACATGTAGTCTCTTTACAGTTAACTAATTGCTCTTTGCTGGCTTTGCTTTGTTGGAAGGTGATAGTAATAGGTGGTTGGAGGGTAAAGTAGAACTAAAACTAGCAAGCTAGACCATCTATTCGTGAAGTTGCAGTGACAGGAGTATGAACTTAAGAAATTGAGAAGGCAAGTTGAGTTCTTGATTGAGAGCCTTGCACAGATCAAGAGTTCGAGACCTGGGATCGCAATGGTGATGATAAACGTGTTCTTGAGCATTCAGGCTTTGAGAACTACTTCCATGAGGGAGCCCTTGATTTAGGTAGATCAAGCTGACCAATCTAATCACAAGAACTGATTAAATTGCTGGTGGGATAACAGTATCAAGGTGCACCTTCCCAAATATGCCAGTGGCCTACAGGTGGACTTTAGACTGATTAGACAGTTGATTTCATCTTTAAATATGAGGGCATGCTCAATGACAAGAACATACAGATCATTGCCCTTAAACTCAAGGTCCAAGCTTCTGCCTAATGGGAGCAACCAAGAAAGACCCATGCAAGGAAAGAAAATGCCAATGGGAGAACGTGAAGAAGTTTTGGGGTGCAATTTTTGCTCACCGGTTACATTCAAACCACGTATTGACATCTACAAAATCTTCAGTGGGGCAGTTCATTTGTCAATGACTAGAACCAAGGAGTTCTATCATCTTCTTGCATAGGTGATAGAGCAACAAGTTGCTAGATACTTTGGTGGTCTTTGTCAATCAATCCAGAACATGGTAAGGCTGCATACTTTGTGGTGGTGGCCTTCAAATTATGCACATAGAAGGGCAGTGAGATTCAGCACCAACTCCTTCCTATCAAACTGCTAACCAAGGGGTAGAAACAAAAAGTCAACCTAACTTCCACTGTTGTCAATGTGGAAAATTGAATCATCTTACCAAGGATTGCTGAAAGCAAATTTGTTATCCTAGCAGGAATCTACTAGTCAAGAATGATATTGATGAGGACAAAGATCCGATGACCACTTTATGATGAAGGTGATGACATAGAGGATAATGAGAACTGGAAGATGTGGATGAGGCTTTGTGATGCTGGATCTTGAACTCTGATACCAAATTTGATGTAGACAAGACTGTCCGAAGAAGATAACTGTTAATCTTGTGTTTAAGGGTCTTTGATTAAGCACCTTCGATCTTTTTGAAGAACACTTGAGGATCACGGCCTCTCACTGATCATCTCTCGTGAGATTGTCGTCTCACACAATGGCAAGTTAGAAATTGTTCCAAATAAGGAAAGAAAAAAACTTCAAATTGTATTACTAAATTGATTATTTCAATAAGGTACATTTAAGGCCTATTTATAGAGTTATGCTGGTCTAAACTAAATCATACTCAAAGATAAAATTCTAAACTTAGTAGAACTAAAATATCGATCATAAACTTATTTGATACATGTTTCTTTTGGACTTAGAGTTGACATAGTCCAGAAAAGAAAGAATAAAAGAAATTTTGGTCAAATAGAAAATATCGACACATGTTTCTTTAGGACTCTTGTTATAATTGTTTTCAAACATGTTTATGGTTCATATTTTAGTTCTAGTAAGTTTAGGATTTTGTCTTTGAATATAATTTGGTTTGGACTAATATAGCTCTATAAATAGGCCCTAAGTATACCTTATTAAAATCATCAGTTCAGCAACATGGTTGGAAGTTTCTTTCTTTCCTTGCTTGGAGCAATTGTTAGCTTGTCATGATGTGAGACCACGGTCTAATAAGAGATCAGTGAAAGACTGTGATCCTTGAGCATCGCTAGAGAGGTTAGAGGTGTTTAATTAAAGACCCTAAGAAGTTAGCATGAAATCAATATTTGTCTTCTCTAGACAGTCCTGCCTGCATCACTTTGGTTGTTAAAATTTTTCAAAACAAAGACCAAAAGAATTGGTTGAGTACTTGTACTTTTCACTCCAGCTGTGTTATCAAAAACATATGCTATGGAGCTTGGTCTATTTAGGCTTGCCGTGGAGCTTGGTTGAATAAATATTTTGGCTGGTCTCTATTCCTATGATAATGATTCTTGTTATGCGCTATGGCCATTGGATGAATATCAATGGACTTAAATGGATACCTGATGGGTCTAATGAATTTTGAACTTTGGAGTTGACTACATAAAACAATGGCTATTTGCTGCAGATGAGACTGGGAGGCAGCATGTTTTCTTCAAGAAATAACCCAGGCAAGAATCGACAAATTGGAACTCCTCCCTGTGTTTTTTCTCAACATCATGTTTGGGCAGCTGGTAGAACTCCAGCTCTGCAAATGAGCCCGCTGGAGGCACAATATTCCATCAGAGGTTGATTTCCTACTAGTCTTGGAAATTGACTAAGTATGTGTCCCATTGATATCAAATTCAACCATTGATACATGTCAAGGGCAACAATTTGTTCCTCAAATCTGAGCTTGAGCGTGGACACATTTTTAGCTCAGAGAAGAGTCAGGAATACATCTGTCTCGATTTTGCCTTTTGACTTTATCTATTACACACTGTTAAACAAACAAATGGACATGCTCCTGATAGCATATGGCATTGATGTTACTTAATCCAATATTCAGGTTGTTTTGCCATTCTTCAGTTAGGCTGTGCATATGCTCTCCACTTGCATCTAAATCTCCTGATGGCATATGGTGTTAATGTAAATCCATATTCAGGTTGTTTTGCTATTCCTCAGTTGTGCATATGCTCTCCACTGGCATCTAAACTTAAGCATTTTTTATATATTGCTCTACATTATTACATGTTGCCAATAATACCTGGCTATTCATTAGCTACTGTTGTTTTGTCCACAACAACAGGCCTACTATCTTCCAGAGACTGAATATGTGCACTGGGCACGTTCTCATCCAGTAAGAATGGTGTCTCTTTTGCACTTATAATTTCATATATTGCAAGGATTGTAGCATTCTTGTAGCTTGATTGTGTGCTGCTTCTTATCTGCAGGAATACAGTAAAAGCCAAGTTGTAGGGTTAATTAACCTTGTTGCTACCATGAAAGGCTGGAAAAGGAGGACGAGGTTGGAAGTTCTAGAGAGAATTGAAGCCAGTGTTTAGAGTTGGCATGCAATTTTCTGCAGCATGTAAAGTTTGTTGTGATCTATTTTTTTCCTCTTATTTCTTCTGTAGATATGAAATAATATCTCCTATTCCCATTGTTCTTAACTGTACCAACTATAATTTTGCATAATGAGCTTCTTGAAAGAGGAATATCAGGTGTATCGAAACTTAGGCTATCAGTCAATAATATAGCTTGCACTCAATTCACATAAGCTGCTAAATAGAGATCTAGTGCATGAAGATGTAAATGAATGGAATGCTTATATATCATTTCACAGTGATGAGAATGGCCATGATATTGTGAATTAAAGGAAAGACATTATGTTCTTAAAAATGATTTCACAATGACAGTGGACATAAATGCTTTTTTTCCTGTTAGGTATATTTACTTAGGATCAGCCCCTTTGTTCTCTTTCTTTTGGAAAATTGGATCACAAGTAATGCCATTTATTGCAAGATTTTGCCTATTTTCAATGTTGAGGTCCAATGTGATGATTGATGAATAGAGCAAAGTCGTTATTTTATCTCCAATTACTAATATGAAGTCTAACTTGGTTGGCTGATCAGTTGGCCTGTTGGCCTCTCCGGAAAAAGCAGGCCACAAGGCATTGAAACAAGTGTGATTAGTCCCTGGTTAATGGAAGATCTGTATGCATGTGGAAGTAGAATTGGTTGTTCTGCATCCAACCCAGCCAAATAGATGGCATCTTGGGTTCAGATGAGTCCTGCATCAGATACAAGGTATGAAAGCATTGACCTGGTTACCATATGTTGATATGAATCATGCACTGTCATGGTCAAATCTAGCATTATGGTATAATAATTGAGGTATTCATATATTAATGTTCAATTATGTTGCTTTTACCGCAGCATGCTATGTGGAACTAGATTTTATGTTCAAGAAATTGTGTCGTTTCTTTTCTTTTTTTTTTGTTATCATGGTACAAAGTTTTGAAACCTTTTGAGTTGGCAAAGTGAAGAGGAGTTATAGCTAAATCTACAAATGGTTGGATCGAGTCATGTTTGATTTCAATCTGATCCGATTTTATATTTAGATCTTAATGTTGGATTTGGATCCAATTCATTTATTGAGCAGGTTGAGTCAGGTCCATGAAATAAATTTTAGACCCCAATGGGCCAATGGGTTATTCGGATCTAATTCAAAATATTGCATTTGAACGAGCTTCTAATTAATTTTTTATTGCTAAAATTTAGTAATTAATAATCAAAAATAGATTCATTAAAAAATTTAAATGAAATTAAAAAGAATCAACTGAAATTTTAATTTTTATTAAAAAAATTTTAATTCTAGTTAAGTAAATGATAATAAATCTATAGAGTCAATTGCTAGCTATGTACAATAAGAATTACATTTATTAAAAACATTAAGTGATTAAAAATACATGCTTATTTAATTAACTATTTCACACTGACAATTTCTTTCTTTTTTTTTAATTATGAGCTATGTTATTAAAAAATTTCATTTAAATAATAATTTAAAAAAAGAATGAAATCGTCCATATAATTGATGATTTCTCCAATGCACCGCAAATAGTTTTAAAAATATTTTAAATTAAAAATTAATTATTAAATTAATATTATAAAAAAAATTTTAAAAAAAAAAATCAGAAAAGAGGCATGATCCTCTCCAGTATTTTGAGGTGCATAACCCTATCCAGCTGTTGAACCGTTCGACTGCTTCGGCCAAGATAGGAGAGGCGGTGGACTTCTGTGGAGGTAAAACCCTTCGTTCCGTTCTTTTCAGAGCTGCCGCTGACGTGCTGCTCGTGCCAATCACTCTTATTACAGTCAGGTCGCCGCATGTCAGCACGGCCAGGCGTTCATCCACATTTCGAATAGTCTAATTCTCGCGTCCGTCATTCCGAACGACCGCTCAATAAAACGTCAAAGTTGCTGCCAAACCCATCCCTTTACAGCACCAACCAAAACCAACTGCCCCTTCGCAACCCCAACCAAACACCCGTCTCCCTCCTCTCTCTTTATAGTTTGTTATCTCCTTTAGCATTTGCATAGCAGTATTGATGATACTCTCAAGTAGATGTTTTATCACTCCATCAACAAAACATTAACACATATCATATATATCAAGACATTAACAATATAAAACACGTCGAGCATCTTCTCTCACATATGTTTACAATAAAAGCCAAATAAAACCGAACACTGTTTGTACCAACAAACCCATGATATCTAATATAAGATATATATATAGATATATATATATATATATATATATATAGTAAAATTACATCTCATTTCTTACCCAGATGCGATCGCTTCCGCTTCTTCGACCAGCGTAGCCGATCTCGTTGTTGAAACCAGACCTCGATCTCCTCTAACTGAGCACCGAACAACTCCAGCTCCGATAGCCTCCTCTTGCTCAAAAGCACTTGTCGGGGCTTCTTCGGCGCCGGCGGGCAGCTGGAGGGGACTGTTGGTAGCTTGCTCTCTTCCGAGGTCGGCGTCCGGCACTCCTCACCCCTGTCCTCACCTTTAACCAATGATGGCACGATATCATGATCTCCCACCGGAAGCACGGCAACGATAGGATGTGGAACAAACTCCTGGGGAACTCGGGAGAATTCCGGGGATGTAGACATTAGTGTTGATGGAACAAGCGTAAGTGAGGAATGGGCTATATATATATATATATATAAAAGACGGTGGAAGGCGGGACGCGTGTTGAAAGAAGGCAGCATAAGTTTTGTTGAAGGGTAGTTTGGTGGCCTCTTTTGATTTTTTTTTTTTTTTAAAAACAAAGGGGCCGCCTTATCCTATTGCTATCTCTCAGGTGAAGACGGCGTTAGTTTATTCATTTACTGCAGAGATCATCGGATGCTGTCCGGGTTTTGGGCATCTTGCGATGGCTACGGAGGACGTGGCAGCCATCCGATGGGAAAAGGGTGGGGCCACTGGCACATGCAACGTTGTGAAGTACCATAGGATGCCTTTGTGCGGATGTTAAGCCGCATCTGGTCCAGTTGTTCGTCGTGGATCATGATTGGGGGATGCATGTGGGAAACCTGAGCAGGAGCTGCTTGGTTTTCAGCTTATTGTTTGGCAGGCTTGATGACGAGTGGCACATTCAATGCATGAGCGTCCATGTGATTCATACGATAAATAATATATATATATATATATATTTATTTAATTTTATATTGTTAAATTTAAATTTTAAAATTTTTAATTTTAAATAAAAAAAATAAAGATAATATAATTAAAATACATGTATTAGATTAAAAAACTAAATTTTAGAAAGGATCTAATTGATTTGGAGCCGTAGAATAAAAAATAAATAATTTTTAAAAAATAAAATTTAATCATAAAAATTTTAAAAAATAATATTTAAATGAAATAGAATTCTTCATGATATAAGTTTGATCATTATAAAAATAACTATTATGGTTTTAATATGTATGATTATAAGAGTTTTTTACTAGGGATTTTCTTCTCAATAGCTTGTTATTTTGTTTTCATGCTTAAATAACATTTAAAAGTTATTAAATTCACTTATATATATGTGGTATAAAAATTGAAATAGTTAATTTTATGGCTCAAACTATATGTGTTTGTATTACATATATTATGATACCGCTACATTCGTTTTGGTTTTAATTAAATATACTGCTACTATCATGAAGCTTGCTCAATTATTCAAATCACAAACTAACTTTGCAATTTAAATTTATAAGTACTAGTTTTAGATAGAAAGAATAACTAATTCAAAGTTTCACTTGGCTTGTTAAAGCCTGCCATATATCCAAGTCAAAAGAATCTTACAACTTGAATCGATAAAAAATTATCCTTAGTTATCTTATTAGTTATTAGAATGCTAGAAAGAAATTGATATAATTCAAAGGGTTGAGACAATTTTTATATGCATTTGTCACAATTTAACTAAGGAACCTTGAACACCAATAAGGATGATGAGATAGATGATGAACTGGGGGTTGAAGTAGATCCTAACTTGCTCGACTTTACGAAGGAAAGCTTCATATCCAAACTGATACTCCTATGAGGATAGAGGAAGAGCGTGAAGGGTGCTAGGGTTGCTCAACTAAGGTCCTTTGATGCTCAAGTTAGTAAAGAAAAAGAAGTGGGGAGGCCAAAACAAACTTTGTAGCTATCCTAGTCTTAGGGAATGTGGTATAAGTTAAGTTATAAGTTAAGTGGCTAGGGTTTACAGCTAGGGAAATGCAAGAAGAATGGAAATGAAAGTGGAGGAGAGAATCTGGTCGCAGGGAAAGAAAAAGGTTTCTTTTCTTTGAGTGAGATTTCTTTTTATAAGCAAGCTCTGGTCCCAATGCAAGAGGCAATCCTAGTGACTATGGTGTGTCCGGCTCTAATGGTGAGGTTAGTGATGGGACTGCTCCATACATTGCAGGCTATAGTTCTAGTGCAAGGATATGCATGGGAGTAGTTACCATCTAGTCTTGTCTACTAGTCTAGTGGGTGGGATGGTTAGAGACTTGCTAGTCATCCCTTTCTGACAGTATCTGGTCACCATAGGCGATGGTGATATAGCTTAGAGACTATGTGTTCTTATAACAAGGGGCCAACTTAGTGCTAACTCAATTTTGACTCGATCATATGCCCCCCATTCTAAGGTCGAGGAAGCATACTTCAGTAAGGGAGTAGATCTATGTGAGTGTCAGATTTGCTTGGAATAAGGTCATCCTTTTTAGGTAGGTTTTTGGGCCTTCTTTAGTGCCTTGAGCTTAGGGCTTATGAGTTCTTTGAGAAAGCTTTACAAAGGATTTCTACGAGTTCTTTCTTTCCTTCTATGAGGTTCTCTCTGACTAAGGTCATTCAGTTGATCAAACCAATTTTAAAGAGTACTTTTAGTTCGATTGTAGCTGAACCAAAAGATCTTGGTGCTACTAGTCCTACTCCATTTATTAATTTAGGTTGACATGTGAGCACTTTTCAGGCATAGGGATTGGCTAGCAAGCTCCTTCAGTAAAGAATCAAGGAGGTAGTTCCTTGAGATTTAGAGGTATGCGGTGTCTTTTGGGTCCTTTTAGTGGACTCGAGTTTGTGCCTCCTTCCTTTGCCTTGAAGGGGTGACACAAATGCCACAGCCTTAAATTAAGCACAAGTTTGGTGGTTGATTTGTGATGGCTTATGCCTTTAAAAATGAGTAGCTTAGCTCTTCAATTGCTCTTCTACTATACTTATTTTTGATGCTCTACCAAAGAATTGACCTTCCTAAAAGAACTCTACTTAGGAAAAAAAGAGCGAATTACCAGAAGACCCCTTAGAAGAACTCTCCATCTAGGTACGAGAAAAGGGACTACTTTGCCAGAGAGTCAACCTCCACCTGCCTAAAAGAACTTTATTCGGAAGAAAAAGAGAGTAGACTATCAAAAGATCACTCAAAAAAACTCTCCTTGCTGAGCAAGAGAAGGAAGTTTGCTCCATCAGATAACCGACTTGCTTGTAAAAACCCTACTTAGAAGAAAGTAAGAGCGTATTATTAGGAGACTACTTGAAAGAACTTTTCTTGCCGAGCAAAAGAAGAGGTCCGCTCCACCGAAGAGCTAGCCTATATGAAAAAACTCTACTTTAGAGAAAGAGAGAGTGTATACATAGAAGTTTGCTAAGAAGAACTCTTTTCACCGAGTTAGAGAAGGGGTCCACTCCATCAGTGAGCCAATTTATCTAGAAGAAATCTACTCACAAGAAAGAGAGAGCTGATACATAGAAGACTGCTAAGAAGAATTCTCTTTATGAAGTAAAAGAAAAAGTTTGTTCTACTGGAGAGCCTACTTGCCTGAAGAACTCTACTCAAAAGAAAAAAAGAGAAAATGATGGTGAGAAAAGGGAGGATGGCAAAAAAAAAATGAAAAAAGGAAAGCAATTGTAAGAGCTGGTATTGCAAGAGAAAAAGAAAGTATGTAGGAGAAAGACTAAGAGATATAAAGAAAAAGTGTGAGAGAGGGAATATACAAGAGAAAGAGGGATTTGAGAGGGCATGGGCATGGGAAAAGAGGGGTCTAATGGGGTCAAATTAGTGAGAGAAATAGAGAGCATGAGACAAGTTAAGAGAAAAAGAGATGGTACAAGACGAGGGGCAATGAGAAAACCTAAGATAAAGAACAACATAGGTCTTGGTCTTGAGTTTAAGTAATGGATTCTTTTTGTTTTGTTATTTCTTTTTGTTTTTTTTACAAGATTAGGTATTACACTAGGTCTTCTCATCTCGAAAAAGCATTAGACTCAAGGCCTAAACCTTTGGAAATCATACTTGAGGTAGTCAGTGGACTCCTTATTGTAGAATGTTTCTCTTATATATTTTATGGGATAATTTATTTATTTGATGTTAGGGTTTAAGAACTTGTACACTAGGACTAGGGCACTATACATTTAAAAAAAAAGACACCTTAAAGCTCATAAATTATTATTATTCTCAAAAGCTAAATTATATAACAATATGAGAAGTTATATTTGATTGTATTATTTTATTACTAGCGCTTAAACTAACTAGAGATGGTAATAGTATGTTAGTTATTAGCTCACTTTGTTTCTTGACCCCTTCTATAGATCAAGAGGAGTGGCTAGATTTTGGACCTCAGGGTTTGAATTTCTATAAGCAAAACAATGGCTCGAAAAGCATCTTAACTTTTAATTCATAAAAAAATTAACTTTTGTTTAATGCTAAGAATTATTAAAAAAAAGGGATAATTTTGTTATGAGAATTTTGCTTTAGCAAATAGATGAGCCTGTATACTATTTCGTGTCGATATGCTAATGTTCACCATCTCTGTTTTATTAATTTGACATCCTCAAACGGTTCGATGGGAGATAATGACATGCTTGTCATCCCAATTCAATAACCCCGAACATGGGAATATGAATACTAAATTCCTAATACTCAATGCAAAAAAGAAATCACAGCTGTTCTCAATTTTATTTAATTTTAAAAATATATTTTTATGAACTATTACTTAACTATATTATTTTAATATTTTATAAATATATAATTATTATTTCTATTAGTATCTAATTATGTTGTAATTAATCAAAAAAAATACTTTTAAAAATTTTATCAATCATTCAAAAATATTTTTGATTTAAAAATATTTTTAGATCCCTAGAAAGTTCAGCCAAAATGGATCCTTACGTTGAAATATTAAGCCAGATTCGAATTCGGCTTATCAGGCATTCAAACCGAACCGATCCGTGCCGACCCTCAACGATCAAATCATCCGGTCGCGTCGGAGAAGTCTGGTTTCGACCAGATTTCCACGCTCGGCAGCGGCAGCATAAAATTTGCGGCCTCTGCGGTTCACGGACTTCCGAGGCAGACTGAAGGGGAGGCCGAGAGAGGTTGGGATCGTTAGGGTTTTGCGGGGAGGAGAAAGTTAGGAGGAAGGCATGGCGAACCAGGGAGCTAAGAAGAGGAGGGATGAGAACAAGAAACACATGGCCATGCTCCTTCGCATCATCATCGCCTCCAACGTACGCTCCTCTCCCAAATACCTAACCTCACCTCATTTCTTTCTTTTTCTCCTTTTTCTTGCCCTTCTATTAATCAGCATGGTTTCAGATAATTGTCTGAGTAGTTGAATTCTTATTTTCAATTGATGAAAAAGACTTAATATTGCGATCGATTTGCTCGGATTTTGTCTAGTTCTCTTACTTTTGGGTTAAATTTCGACTAATAGCAGTAAGTTTTGCTGATATTGTCCACATGTCTACTGTTTTGGATCTCAAAGTTGGAATCTTGAAGTCTCTCTGGCTGATGGAATGTGTCGAACCTCGCTTTGAACCATTCAAACTTCGAAAGGTTGAGAATCACTGGATATTTGATGAGATTTTCTGTACTTTTTCTGCCTACTCCACAATTGGGAATTGGTTTCATCTTGCCTTGTTGCAGCCCCACCGTGTTAGAATTGCAAATAATATTGTAAGGTGCTGAATAGAAAATTCAGATCTGGTTTGAACTGAAATTTTGGTTTTATAAACAGAAAACAAGAACAAAGGAAGTGGTTTTTTGAGTTGTTTAGGGGAATGCAATTCTATCAAATTGAGGAGAAAAGGTAGTTGAGAGAGAAACGAGACAAGAATTGAGTGGAAACCTCCACAAAAACATAAGTAATTCAAAATAAACCATAGATAGCACAAAATTTGTCACTCTCTATGGAACTATAATACCATGTTTATGATGCAAAAAAATTTTAAAACCATATTTTCGGCCTTACCTGCCCATGATGAACTTAAAACTTGAAATTGTGGAATATGACTCAAGATTGGACTCTTCATGGACATACTAAAGAGAAGGTTGAGGAGTTAGTGAGGTGGATGAAATGGAAGGGTGTTGTATGCTCTCTAAATGTCAACCCCTTTCAACCTTTTCAGCACCACTTTCTGTCTTGTATGAGGTGAGATCACATAGACATAGTGTTCAGGTATTCAAACAGGCCCTGGAATCTCATGGTATTATCTTACTCCTACCATGTAATTGCATGATGAGAACACAATGACCAATTAAAATAACAAGCAGTTTAAGGTAGCAGAAGAATAATTGATGTCAAGCATGTTAATCAGTCATTTTTTACATTTGTTATCAATCAGGTAGGCCAACTTAGCCTTCTGAAAAAGTAATACTAGAAATGAGGTTGTGGATATCTTCCACTTATAGCAATGTGTTCTATTCTATAACTTATACATGAAAATAATGCATATTCTGACTTCAGAACAGAATATGCAGATTCAGCACCATTTCTGCTGTAACTAGTTGTAGCAAATCATCAATTTACTTTCAATTTGAAGTGGCATGCTCAGAGGCATGTCTTTTGACAAAAATTCTGATGTCTTTGGTGACTTGTGTTCATCTCAATTATAATGATTCACATAACCTTGAATTTTGGTTCTATGTAGTACATCCTAGTAGATTCATTTGAAATGATTCCATGCCATCTACAAGGAGGGTATGATTATGGCTTCATATTATGTTTGTTTGCAATATCTTAAACCAAAAGAAATTAAAAAGAGAGGTAGAGGTAGATTGAAAGTTACATGAGTAGAAGTAATAAAGAGAGTCTTAATATATTTACATTTTACAGAAAGTTTAGCTCTAAAGCAAGCAGAATAGAAAAAAGGATTATGTAGTTGACCCCAACTAGTTTGGGATTAGGCTTTATTGTTGTTGTTGTTATTGTTGTTGTCTTTATTTACAACATTATTGCCAAAATGAGACAAAGTAGTTTCTGACCATAGCTTAGAAAGATGAATTGACTAAGATGCATAAGTATAATTTTTGCAATAAAACCAAAAGGCCATTCTGTGATATAGGCTGGTCATTACTTGGTGCCAAGAGACTATGAGAAGACCCAAAAAGAAGGGTTTGGTGGCAGTGCTTCAATAAGGAAGTGATCCCTAAGCCAAATAATGCAGTTTCTTATGGAACTGTTGGCATAATGGGCTTCATAATTTTACAAGTTTTGTTGATTTTAGACATATGTAACAGATGATACAATATAATGATGTGAATTAGATAATACACAAGTTCTAAAACAATTTTCTATGGTGTCTTTGTTTGGTTAACCAACCACATGGTGAAGGAAGACATGTTTATTGGTCTGTCTTGGCAAATCAGTAAGATGTGGTTTCTCTTTGTTATTAAGCAATTTGTTTCTTGTTTTTGTCATCTAATGTGTTGAAGACACCTGCCAACCTCATCTTCTTGTATGCTAATTAGTATTTCTTCTTTTTTGTTTTTTTTTAGTTGATAAGAAATAATATTATTTATTTTTGTGAATAAGAAGTCAAGAATAACATGTCACCCTGCAGGCTATATATGTCTTGGTGAGAATGCTTATATTTTATTCAACTTTCACTTGGAAGCATTGGGTTGGTCTATTCATAACATCGGTTGCCTATGGAGTTACATATCAACAACTTGCTAATATGGCAAAGCCAACATACTCTGATGATGGTGAACTCCTAGATGGTGGGTATGACATGACCACCGGTGGAGTCTGTGGGTATGCCTACAATTCTTTTGCTGGACAAACATTATGCTTTGTATCTTTGAAATATTGTCGAGATAGCATATCATTGATACCGGCTTGTGTAGCTTTAATACAGTATTTCTATTAGACTAATTTAGTGTTCAGTGGTGGTTTTATATATTTGAAAAGTAACCATAGGCTTCAAGAAATCCAAACTTTTCTAGGAAGAAATTTGTAGTCTCTAAAAGATTGTTAAGTTACTTACGTGACAAAAACTAATAATTCTCAGGCTAATATGTAACCTTAATTCAATTACAACTCATTCTTTTAGTTTTGGTCTGAAAACTTTACCTCTTTCTCTAGATTGGAAACTGTATTTTTCAAAGAACCCTTTTGAGGGATAAATATTTTTTTCACTTGCTGTGAATATACTTTAGAAAGAAAGTTGTAATTGTGCTAACCTTTTTCTGATTTCACAATTTGGTCTCCATTATGTATGCAATGGATAGAAATAACAGTTTTTAGTAAAATAGAATTTATTTTTTTAAACTTTCTTATTGGATTTTTTTTTTTTTTTTTTTACTGCAACACTTTGCTTGGAGCTGATGGTGTTTGGTATGATGCAAGGAATTAACTGTATAGAGACCTAATGTGTAGTTCAGAAATCAGAATTTAACTTTCAACTTATTCTCTTTTGTTTCAACTAATTTTTTGCGTAAGAAATCTTTACAAAGTGAGTTTCTTGTCATCCTAATTCCAAAATTTATACACAATCAGTTAGAGTTCAATTAAGATCTTATCCCATATTCAGCCCCTCTTTTTAGTTCATGCCTGGATCAGGATCTTGACCATTACTTCAGACTTGGAACCCAGGTTCATATGTAAGAATTGGCCAATTGAAACTGAACTGGGCTTAGTTATTGCTTCCATGAGAAGTATGATAATTAATTTTGTTGCTCTCATCTTCAATCTTGTAATCTAATAGAATTTAAGCCCTCCAATTCCTTAGTTATTGCTTCTCCAGTGTCTTCAAAGCCATTAATGAAACACGATCTCATTCCCCTTATGCCCCTTTGGAAAGCTTTTGCTCACACTGCATTCAAGCCCTTTTCCGTTTCACATTTTAGTCTTATTTAGATACTCAACGGTATTGTTGAAATGTAATCACCATAATGATAGCCAGTAGCCAACTGGCTCCTTCTTTCTTTCTGAAATATTATCTAGTAGTTTGTGAAACTACGTTGTAAGCACAGTTTAGTCTTTGTATTATAATACGAACAGCTTCTACACCATAAGAAAAACATGTTGCATTTCTTGTGTGCAACTTATTAACCTGTAGGTAACATCAGATTACACATAGTCATCAATTTCCAGGTAGCTCAGAGTTTAAGTTGCTGCTAAGTTTTCTCAAAATTGCTCAGGTTGGTGTTAGGTGCCTTATTTAGACAACTCTATATCATAATATCTCTGCCCCTGAATCTTGACATTTATGTGTTTGTATAGGTTGCTGGCTGCTAGATTGCTTTTTAAAATTTACAAATTCTTTAGTTGCTGCTTTTTGCTCTGTCTGCCGGAGTAAAAATGCAACATAGCACACTTTAGAACTTTGGGTCCAGCTCTTCATTTAATTACAAATGTTTATTGTTTCTTTTGGAAAACTTTCTAATGTGTCATAAATATCAGTCCTTTTTATTTTAAAAATTGCTTAAGAGATTATGTTTTCAGTTTCTTGAATTTCTTTGTCCGATGAATGCAGTGACCCATCCCAGACCTTGGTGTCGGCTGACTCTTTCCATTTTGGTTTTTTGGAGAGTTGCTTGGTTGCATTAGGTTTGTACTGTGTAAGTAAATGATGGATTTTCTTTGCTGCCTGCTGGTATTATAGGTTTCTTCTAGAACCCTTGCCCAAAGTTGCCCTGGCCAAAAAAACCATCCAATTTACAGAAAGTCTGATGCTTGGTATCAAGCCATTTATAGAGATTTGTTGAACTTTGATGGATCGTATTCTTACCCATAAAGCTGTTAGAATATTCTTGTTAACATATCCCTGGAGGATCTAACATCTACAAATAACCCCGAGGATATCCAGATTGATGCACTTGAGGGTCCATAAAGGTTTTGGAACCTTTGATCTGACCTGTAATCTAGATTTGTTCGGCAGATAAATGTACGTGCCTCCTAAATTTGTGATCTGAATGTTAGAAAAGATTTAAACTTATAGAAGCCATTATCTGGAAGGTATCTTTTATGCATTGTTCATTGCTCAGCACAAGGAATGGTGAGGTATGTCATTTTCTATCTTTACAGAGTTCTAGTGAGACTCAAGGCTCTAAGTTCTATCTAGCCTTGGCTGGTTTCACCTGGTCTGTGACAGATTAGGATAGTCTCCCACAAAGACTGCAAAAGTGATCTATATCATCCAATTTGGGGTACAACCAGTGCAAAACCAAGTCAGTTTGCTAGTTCAGTATGAGAACTGGTATATACTGGTTCAAACTGAGTGTAGCCACCCGATTCTGCTTGGTATCAACCTGTACTGTCTTGGTTCTGACTGAGGACCCATACCACCCAGTTTTGAATGGTACCATCATAAGAAATGAGAAGAAAGGGCTTAGGAGCTATCCCAATATAAGGTGCATATCATACTGTATTGTACCATATTGGGTACCGGTACAGTACCTGGTACCAAGATTGTGAACCCTGCTATCGCACTCCTTTATTTTCGTGCTGTGACTTATTTGTGGTTTGTATGGAATTTAAATCAAGTTTTTCTAGATATATCTGGTCATTAAGTAAATTATTTGTGATTTGTATTGATTCTAAATCAAGTTTGTTTAAATATATCTTGTTGTTATGCTCTTATTGTTGCATTAGATTTGATCTGAAGAAAAATTAGATTAAAACCAGCCCACATCTTGTGTGACCTACCTAGAGTTCTGGCTTTGCTTGTTCTCTGACTTCTTAGGACCTAAAATACACTTGCCTATGCATATCTATTTGATATTTCTCTTCTGTAATAGACCTGCATTCACCTTGCCTGCATCTGTACTATTAGCTGATATTCTCTTTCTGATTGACATTGGACCTCTGCCAAATCCCTGAATCCTCTAGCTTCACCTTCCTAAAATTTATTCTCATTCTCTAAGATCTTCAGTCCACAAAATTTCTACTTCTGTCCTGTTTACCAGAAATTTTTAAGAAGTGACCAGTTTGGTTTTGATCCTAGGTTTCTCACTTTCATTTGGTCCTCTAAGTCATATACATGGAAATCTCCTATCATTGAGGTTAATATGAAGCTTGCAATAAATAATATGAAGGCAATAATTAGTTAAGATAAAACGGTGAGCATGTCCAATAAAGTCTGGGTTCTACCATATATGAGTTATTTTTATTAAAGTATTTCTCTTCCTTTTATTTTGCAGTTTCTCTTGCTTCATTGTATAGCCAAAATAATTTTCCTTTTTGCTTGGTGGGTGCAGTCATCTTCATGATGTGCTCTACATAACAATTTTTGTCCAGCTGACATCCATCATCTCTGATAAATTTTGGTGGACTTATGCAGTGGTAAGATCCAAAGACCAGCTTAGCATTCCTTAATTATCTACTAGTTAGTAGATTCTGATTATCTGCACCATATTTGGTGTATTTTGACATTTCTATTCCTAAACACTGTATGTGTGCCATTTACAAAAAATTTGCTTTCTTGATCCTCATATTTCATCAAGTAGCCATTTGATTGCCTATTATCCATTACATATCTCCACACAAAGATCTACCTACCGGCTGGATAGCCTGGGTATGCCTGGAAGGGGTAGCCCATCAGGTTCATTTCAGGTTGATGGACCTGTTCCCATCTGCTGAGTTCAAAGTACTGGGTTTTTGCAAACTAGAAAATGTGTGGTTCTGTTGAACCTAAACCTATTCTTTCTTTTACAATGTTTTAGAAAATAAAGAAACATGTACTGTGGCTGACTGCATTATTGACAAGATTTGCAAGAGCCACTGAGCACAAACTACGAAGGTTAGATGACTAATTACTTGGGATCGCTGTTTAGATTTTCTGAATATCCATCATTGTCTATACAGATACCTGCATTCGCTGCGTACAAGGTTTTTGGTCTATTAAAAGGAGTATTTCCTGGAGGTTCAGAGGTATGAGATACCTAACTTGGCATAGCCCTCTAGCCGGTAGAAGCATAGTATGTCAGATGATTTTAGTTTTCCATGTGCTGTGCAGGAGGGCGTAGAGGATGAGAAAAGCAGGAAGAAAAGGGAAAAGATGGAGAAGAGGGCTTCCAGAGGCAAAATTATTAAGACTAGGTGACATCGTTTACAGAATGGCACCTTGTCTGATTACGTGTGTGAAAAATGAGTTTATCCAATGTTCCTAAAGGCTTATGAAAGTCAGGTAGGGTCCCTCTGAAAATGAGATTATATGCAAACTATTTTTGCTTGTAATGCTGAGATCCAGCTAGCAAGGTGTAGTTTCTTTGCTGAATTGATGTGGCAGTTTGAGCCTTCAATCATTTACTCTCTTCCTCTTAATGTAGTCTGAAAAGATGGTCAAATCATTTACTCTGTTCCTCGTCATAGCATCAAATTTTTTACCGTGATGAAGGTGCTTGTATCATAATGGTTTCAAGTAATCTTGCTTGGCATCTGTTTACAGGATGTTTAATTCAGAAATCAGCATGAAGAGTGTGGGTGCACGTGATGCATAGATTAATGAAATTCAAAAAAATATATAAATTTTGACTTTTAGGCTTTTTTTAAGTAATGTATATTATATTCAATGGTGTATATTTTAATGTTTCATCGTTGATTTTAAAAACTTTATAAGCAATTTACCTTTGTCCGCTGTGTTATTTATTCATTTGTCTTGCTCAAGTAATTGGACCTGTCTAATTTGGCTATTTTCCAGAGCCTGGAGGTGCTGGAATTTTTACATTCAACCTTTATTTCTATAAGAATAAATGTTACTCATAATGTCGTATCAAAGAGCTGATAATCTAGATTCCAACTGGAGTGCATCTGAATCTCAATCAAGTGGTTTGATGGTGTCTGTGGATTTTAGGTAATTCATCGATTGCTATTAGAATCCATTGGACAAGTCAACTTGATAAGTTATTTCAGGACTAACGGCAGCTCAATCCTATGCAATTGGATGGGATGGGACAGAATTTGAAAATGAGAATTATTTTAGGACTGGTTATAGAGTCTTCTTCGTTAGGCATGCTATTAGGCTTGAGAATGCGTTTGGAAGACTAAAGCTCACTTTGTATGATAAGAGTAAGCATAGGTCAAATTGGTTTGATTTTAAGTTAGAATCTAAAATTATTTTAATTAGAAATGGTTTCAAGATTTTAAATCTTAAAACCAAATTGATCTTATCGTAAAATTAATCTATAACTAATCTAATCAAATTGTTTCAGTTCAGAGTTGATTATTGGTGGAATTGATTTTCTTTTTGCTTTTTATTTGACAAACAATATCTAATTGTTATTTTTTTATTTGTGTTCACTTAAAAAATATACACAATATTAATGGACTAATTTAACACTTATTTGTGATGTTCTAGGTTAAATTCATGGAAATATTTTAATTATTTTTTTTAAAAAAATGCTGTAAAGATTATCAATTTTAGAGTCAAAATCGATGAATCAAATTTTGAAATCAATAATTAATTAATTTGATGCAGGTCGTTTCCAAGATTTTGAATATAGAATCAATCCTATTAACGTGTAATCCAATCCGATCTAATTTAGTATCTATTCTTAGATTTTCTTAATTTAAATTGGGTTCATATCGGCTATAGGGGGTTTTTTAACCCATCCCTCACCCTTGTTACATGAGGCTGTGCGCTTAGATAAGCAAAAGGAATCACCATAGAAATCTATGAAAATGGCTACCATTTTCTTTCACAAAAATGAGAAAATTTTCCCAATGTTTTTGCTGTCATCTTATATGCACGTTGAAGAACTTGGTTTTTCATCCGAAATCAGCTTTCTTTCTACTTACTATGGCCTTTTTCTCTCCTTTTAACATTCTATCATAGAAAGATCTTCCATGCACATTACCAGATGATCTGAGAAAGTTCTCCGCAATTCTTAAGGCCTGTTTCTTCGTGGTCTCCATCGATCGCTTCAGCTCAGTTCAGCATCATTCCTGCTTTCATTTCTCAACAATCCTCTCTCATTCCTTTATTACACGATCGTCACAATTCCATCCTACAGAATCTCACCAAGTATAGCATCGTCTATAGCATTGTCTACAGAATTTCCCTTGATCTCAGAGATAACGGTGAAACTTGTAGTGCTTCATCTTTTTAAGGTACTAGAACAAAAAAAAAATTTCCAAAAATAGATCACAGCTGTCTAAGTAGTCCTAAGGTTCTATTTGCAATTTTTTATTTTTAACAAAATTCTTTGGATGTAACAATTAGAAAAAGGAAAATACTTTGGATCCCTCATTCCATGCATGGCAATTTTACCCTCAACCACAATTCTGGTATATTCCGTTTGTTTTGAAGTTGCATCAATCTCCTAGCACGCTATTGGTTAAATATGGTGTGGACGTAACAGGGAACGGTATGTCAAAGCTCTTTAATCCAGCATTCTATTTGATAGTCTTCTGTTGCCTGGCTTTTGGATTGGCCAAAAACCTATCGGACCGTCCCAACTTTAGGCCGGGCTATGAAACAGGTCCAAACTAATTTGGAATAGGTTTAGGCTTATTAACATTGAAGCCTTAAAAAAAATTTTAGGCCAAGCTTTGGGTCATTACTTGGCCTAACCTAAGCCTGTCCTAAAACCAAGCCTAAAGAAGGTTCGAAACAGTAGCCCTTAATTAGATCCTCAAATATAATTTTAAAACCTTAAAAAATATAGTATAGTAAAGCTTTTAAATTTTATATTAAATTTTCTATCAATTATGATAGAATAATTCTTCATGTCATAGTAAATTTTCTAAAGTAATTAGATACAATTATTTTAAATATTGCTTGTATTTATATAAACATTTAAAAACTAAAAATTGATTTTGTTTGTCTAATTTTTGGCTCAAATAGATTGTTATGGGTTAACCCAATTAGGTTTCGGATCAGACCTGAGTTGGGGTCTGAATTGGGCTCAAACCTAATGTTCAAAAAAAAATTTGGGCCCAAGCCTAGCCCGAAGGCCCAAAAAAGTTTTGAGCAGGGCTCAAGCTGGGCATGGCCTGACCTGTAGCTTAAACCTGGCTCAATCCACTTTTAACCTAACTGCCTATTATTCTCAAACTTTTTATTATTATAATTTAATTTTTTATATTTTAAAAATATTATATCAGCACCCGTCTTAAATCAGTTAAGATTGATAGAATTTATAATGTATCATCTTGATCCCGAACACGTAAATTATTGCTTATATCATATGATAAATTAATGAGCAATGGTTCATGTGTCAATGTAAAAATATTTTCTTAGCTATTGCAATAATTTTAACTATTTATGCATATAAAGTAATATTTTTAAAGTATAAAAAATTTAATTATAATAATCAAAAGAATTAAGGATCAAAATAAATTTTGAGCGAAGGCTTGAGTGTTTTTTTTTTTTTATAAAAAAAAAAAAAGGGTATACTTTAGTTAAAAAGAAAACGATAGTATGACGTTTGCTGGAGGGGAATAATAATAATAATAATAAAAGGCATACTGTTGGACGATAACGTCGCTGGAGGGTGGACGTACCTCCTCTCTTCCTCCCTCCACTCCTAAATCGGCTAGAGACGTGGCCTTCGGAGCACCTCCGCTGTTCGGTGCCCGCCTCCAGGACCGGACAGCAAAAATTCAGTAAGGGGGAGACGTGGCCTCTGGAGCTGGCCCACGTAAAGCTCACCCCCAGACCTACCCCCCATCCACGGATTAAAAGAGAGCATAGAATAGCAGATCTCGAGAGAGAGAGAGAGAGAGAGAGAGAGTTACTAAACATGGTCACTTGTGCTCTGCCTCCTTCATCTCTTCTATCTCCTTTCCCAACCCTAGCCCAACGCCCTCTCAACCAATGCTTCGTCTTCAAAAGAAAACCCCTTCCCTTGGTCGTGGCCTCGTCCCTCGGCGACCCCCCTCCCAGGACCAGGACCAAGACCAAGACCAAGCCCGACAGCACCAGCAGCGGCTCGGGCTCATGGGTTAGCCCGGACTGGCTCACCGCCCTCGCCCGCTCCGTCGCCCCCCGCGACGACTCCGGCATCCCCGTGGCCAATGCCAAGCTGGAGGACGTCTCCGACCTCCTGGGCGGCGCCCTCTTCCTCCCCCTCTTCAACTGGATGCTCGAGTACGGCCCCGTCTACCGCCTCGCCGCCGGCCCCCGCAACTTCGTCGTCGTCAGCGACCCCGCCATCGCCAAGCACGTCCTCCGCAGCTACGGAACCAAGTACGCCAAGGGCCTCGTCTCCGAGGTCTCCCAGTTCCTCTTCGGCTCCGGCTTCGCCACCGCGGAGGGTTCCCTTTGGACCGTATATACTGCTCTCTCTCTCTCTCTTACCCTCCATTTCTATTATTATAGAATTATAAGCATTGCATTTCCTCAAGAATTCTGATATTAAATTAATTTGCAAGTCGTGGAGCGCCGACATATCCACAAACATTTGTTGCGCAATTAATATTCCTAATTTCGTTTTTCTCTCGATCCCAGATTTGATGGTTCTTTCTTATACTTTCTTATAAATGATGCATTTGCGTGTATTTTTGATGGTAATGTGTTGCAGGCGAGGCGCAGAGCAGTTGTCCCATCTCTTCATAAGAAATTTTTATCGGTGATGGTTGATGCGGTGTTCTGCAAATGTGCTCAGAGATTGGTGGACAAGCTTCAGCCGTATGCTGCGAATGGTGCTGCAGTGAACATGGAGGAGAAGTTTTCTCAAATGACCTTAGATGTGATAGGCTTGTCTCTGTTCAACTACAATTTTGACTCGCTTACCTCAGATAGTCCGGTTATTGATGCAGTTTACACTGCATTAAGGGAGGCGGAGGCTCGCTCCACTGACATATTGCCATATTGGAAGGCAGGTTCTTTCATTAGCTTCTGTTCTTCATATTTTGATTCTTAAAGTTATATTTCACCATACAGTAGCATCCGAGCAAGTGCAATGCATGCTTTAAAGAAAGTTCAAATTACAGCATATAAATTATAAAGAATAACTTTTTTTTTCTTATATATATTTGTAGACTTTTTTGGTACCTTTCCATATTTATCTATTCTCACAAGTATCACAATTAGATATCTCCTTAACCATCTACAGATGATATTTCTTTTTTCAAAAAAAAAAAAAAGTTTACTCTCATAAATTTTAATACGGTATTTTCTTTAACTTGCAATATGATTTTAAATTTTTAATCTATTTAATTATTCTCACAAAATGATGGTGAGAGTAAAGATTTTTTTTGGGGTATGACCTCACCAGAAAAGAAATATTTTATGTTTTTCTTACTTGTCTATAGTTGGTATTTTTCATTTGTTTATTTGTTTTCTATCACTTTTTGTCATGTCTTTTTTGTACATGTTTGTAATCTTTTTTTTTTTAATTAATTTGTTCTTTTGTTAGAAGTAGAGATCTTTTATTTTCGATTTGTTTATTTCTATAATTATGATTAAGTAAAATTTCTTTATTTATCTAAAACTTGGATTTTAATTTTATTTCCTTATTTATATACAACTAGGATTGTATAGATAATCTAGGAAAAAAAATGGAAGGATACTTTTGAGAGCAAAAAATAATAGATGAAATCTAGGAGGAATATTCTCAAATTTCAAAACTCATCTTTTTATATAGGAGAGATAAAGATAATTTATTTTTGGGTTAGGTTCAAGTTACATGTGGTATAATTATAAGTAGGTTACACCCATTTTAAATTAGATGAGCGAACCTGAGACCTCTCACTTAGAGAGGTTGGTGCTAACCAGCTGAGCTTCCAGCCTTATTGGTGATTTATAAGGCTAGTTGAACGGTATAAAACAGAAAACCTTGCCACCTGGTGATATTTTGTAATTGACTATTGACTGAAATACAATGTTACTTGTAGAGTTTACTTTCTTGAGTACAATTCTATTATTCATGTATCCTTTTCTAATTTACCATTCTTGATAAAGTTAATTGTTTTTATTCTTGATATTTATGACCATATGATAGGTGATTTTTAGGCTGCTTTCTTTTTCATCTTTATTTGGTATGTAATGCTTTTCTAATTATAGGCACATCAGTTTTGACTGAAGTAAGGCTTAAATTTGGGATCCTGTGCTTATCTTATTAGGCCAGTTGCTAAACATGAACTCTTTGTAATATTCGACCACTAAGATCTGCCATGATTGATATCAAGAGCATTCCATGCAGTGAGGTACTTGAAGTAAGATTTTGAGGCTTTCTTTGTTGATTACCTTCTAGTAATGCCTTCTAGTAATGGATCCAATAATGATGTCCTTCTTTTTTAACCTTACCATGACTATCCTAGCTTCTGGAGTATCAGTTTGGATCTGTTTGAGAAACCAACCTATTATCAGATAGCATTGACATCAATATTTTGCTCGCCGTGCCAATTTTTCTGTGTTACAAAGAAAAATCCTGACTGAACATCCAACTGCTCTCTACCTTTTCACGGGCACTTCTTTACTAGACACACCCACCCAGCATTAGCAGAAACTGTATTTCCAGTTGATGCATATAACAACCTCATGGTATGGGTTGAAATGTAGTGTTATCACATTTATATGATCCTTAATCAAAAGTCATAAAGGCACCTTGCTTCATATGTGATATTTAGTGAACTGAAGATCAAGAATTCTCAATGTTTCCCATGTGCATATGCTTGTTTGGGTGTGTGCCTAAATGTGTGTGCTCATGGCCACATGCTAAATATTTTTCCATACAAAGAGAAGATATTAAGAGAAGATATACAAACTATGTTGACTGAACTTTTAAATGCTTTACCACCTTCAATTGCATCCTTTCTTCTAGGTATGTTTAAGCTAATTTATCTGAGCACTTGAGAATAGTGCTTACCTATTTCATTACAGTTCTTTCAGTGATGTAGCATTGTTCACTATTCTTCCACTATTGTAACCTAGTCTATTTGATTCATGGATATTCATAAGCATTTTAACACATTTCTATTGCTTTCTAACTCAACTCTTGTGTGACTCCCTAGTTATTGAGTTGTTACATCAGTTGTTCTCTTTCCAATTTGAATTTCAAACTTTATTGTAGTGGGAATCAATAGAATCTATTCTAAGTTTGCAGGGTGAACTTTCTTTACCTCTCCCTTTTTCTTAAAAATTGCTTAGACTCACTGAAATGAGTGTAATTCTAACCTCAAAGTGTATTTCTGTTTAAAGAAAAGTACCACAATTTTATGTTTAATTGTAGTTGGTTAACATTAGAATCCGAGCATTACATGCATTTGTGCGTACCGAATGCCATTGATATGAACATCTATTGTCCTACAAGAGGAAAAAGAATCAGCCCTGAGAATTTAAACTTTTTTCCTCAATTAGATCACATGCAGTGGATCTCAAGCCTGTCTCTCTATATGTGTCTTGGGTAGAAAGCGAAACATCTAATTTCTCCAATGAAGTTGCTCAAATAGTTCATCCATGAGGTTGTCATAACCTTCATCAATTGAAAGGCAGTCAAACCAAGCATTAATATGGCAAAGTTAATCATCTGTCTGTTGGATTTAATCTAAAAGTTAGTCTACTGATATGGTAAAGTTATCTTTAGATAATCACCTGTCTTTTAGATGCATTTCTTGGCTCCAAAATTGATGTCTTGTACTTCTAGTCAATGTTATGAAATTTTATCCGTTTGACTTAAATACTGATGTCATTTGTTTTGTATATCCTATTTAAATTATATTGATTCATTGTACATAGTTTCATTTAAGAATTTTGATATCACATGTATGGTAGTGGTTCTATAAGTAGGGATGGAAGGAAAATTTTTAACGTAGTCAACCAGAGTTCTTTTAAGAAATTATAGATTACTAGTAAGTAACAATATAAAATGTTTCATAAATTCTTAAATATTTCTTACCATCTATGATGCAATTATATGATTCAAATTTCAACATGATTCAACATCTTGCACTCGGAATTGCAGTTTCTTCTCATTTATGCTATTTGATATTATCTCAAAATTTTACCGATACTAATTTGTAATTGTGTTGAAGCAGATCTATCTTCTAAGGAAGATAATACCTAGGCAGATAAAAGCAGAGAAAGCAGTTACCATAATAAGAAAGACTGTTGAAGAACTTATTACAAAGTGCAAAGAGATTGTGGAGGCTGAAGATGAACAGATTGATGGGGAGGAGTATGTAAATGAGGCAGATCCTAGCATCCTTCATTTTTTACTAGCTAGCTGTGAAGAGGTCTTTTAATTTTCTGAAAATTACATTTCCCATTTACTTTGCAACTGAATTTTTTCTGAATACTTACAATATGGTTGTGGCAAATTATGCTTTTTCCTGACTGTTCTTGCTTTTGTAGGACCAGTTCACGTTTCAGTTTATTGTTGAAGTAATCACTTGCTAAAATTATGTCCAGTTCTCCTGATTCATGTGCCATGCATAATTAGGGTGGAAAATACTTTCCCATCTCTGTTTTCTTGATCTTTTTGTTTCCTCATCTCTCTAAGTCCTCTGCTTTTCTTTCTTTGGTTTTTTTTATATTCCTTCTTGTCTCTTCCCAAATTTCAATAAATGGTCTAGAGTATACTATCTAGATTCACAAAAGCATGATGATTTTGAATAGACTTTTTGGCTTAGGTCAATTATTCAAATGTTTTATTTTTAAGGTATGTTGATGATATGGTCTGTTAGCTGACTTCTACTAGTTTGGAATTAAGGCTAAGTTGAGTTAAGTTGATGATATGGTCTGTTGAATGTATTCTTAAATTTTGGAAAAACATAAATCATACAATATATTGTACATTATTATTTGTTACAGTTTACTAGGAAGAATCATACAATCAAGTATAGGTAGAAGTTGCTATCTTAGGATAGAAATTTTAAATTTATCTCTATTAACCCATCGCGTAGATCTTTATAAGTGAAGGTGTGTCCTCTGTAACAATTTCCTGAGCTGATTGTGGCATATTGCAGACCACATAGTGATGAGGATAGGTGTCTTTTGAATGAATTGCAACTTAACACTAATGTATAGCAAAATGAGATAATGCCCTGACCTTCGATCTCATTTCAACCACCACTGTTCCTTATTTTGGATGATGCTTGCACATGAAAGTGTTGATCATTTATTCAAGTTTTCAAGTTCTGGCCTGTGCATGTCAGCATTGGCTGGCATGGGACTATTACTGAAACTTGACATGAATCGGTATGGTATCTATTAATTTTTTTTAGAAATGATTAATTAAAATATGTATTTTTTTAAAAAAAAATAACCTGGTGCAGCAGGCATGCTGGCATAGCACACGCCATGCCATTTAAGGGTGACAAGTTTTGACTTGAACCCACAAACCTGCCCAATAAATGGATTTGGGTTAAGATTTTTTTTGTTTTTTTGTTTTTTTTTGTTTTTTCAACTGGTTTGGTCTGGTGTGAGTTATACAAGACCAGCTTGATTATAAGCAGGATAGATTTTGAGTGGCCTCTGGAGCCAATGGATTGCCATGGGTTTGGGAACCCTTAAAACCCAACCCTAATTCCCTAGGTTGGTGGTAACAGTGTGGTAAACCATGGGCTAGTCAAGGCTCAGTTAAAGCGAATAGGAGGGTTGTGCTATTAATTGCTAAGAGAACAAACCAGAATAATAATTGAAGGGAAAAGTTGAGTGGATGAGGTTATCATTTTTTCCCCCTTCACTTTAGTTTATTCTCCCAGTCCCTACTCTCAATTTACACATATAACCCTAGAACCCCTCTTATTAACAGTATCTTGTTTTCATTGTTGAAAATACATAACTGACACGTGAAGTTGTAATAGAATTGGTGGGTTGGGTATGGATTTATACAAAATAAATGGGTTGGTTATGGGCTAATTCTTTTTAGTCTAATTATAAAGGGGTTAGGTATGGGTTGAAGGATGTTTGGCTGGGCACAAAGCCTGCTTGATCCAACCTGTTGCAACAACTGGTGCCATCTGGTGGCTGGCATGCCCACCAATAGTGGCACTTGAAACCATGCTTTGATCCATATAATCATAACTACATTAACAATGGAGCAATCAAAATCTTAAAATTATAGCTTCAAAATTTAGGCCATGTGGTACACCTGCATTTACTATGGAAGTCATGTTGCTCTCCAAAATCATGTGTTAAATGTGTCTTATGGAACATTTCCCAATATTGTTTCTGTAATTAGAGTGTCAGATGTTAAATCTGTTGCTAAATGCTTTATAATTTCTATAGGAAGGTGCACCATCTGTTATAAAATGTCAAGTGATCGAAATGGCTATGGGTTTTAATAGGAGTTTGTTTGCCGAAACTATGTTTATAACGAGCCATGGTCTGTATCACAGACCAAAGTTTCTTGATGCCGGCGATTCAAATATTGAGCATGAACCAATGTAGGATCTTGGTATGCATTGATAGGGAAAGATACACAAGCTTATACAAAATCT
The DNA here is from genome assembly GCA_017589505.3 of Metroxylon sagu. Lineage (NCBI taxonomy): Eukaryota > Viridiplantae > Streptophyta > Magnoliopsida > Arecales > Arecaceae > Metroxylon > Metroxylon sagu. The sequence continues at coordinate 3,120 of JACVBY030000169.1, read as the reverse complement.
GCAACCAATGTGCTAAAATTTTATTTTATTTTTAACAATCAGTTTTAGTTGCTTTTTACTAGTGGAAGGGACATTTTTAGACAGATAAACTTATTTTTAACTAATCTATAGTAGTATAGCAAATCATCATAGATATCTATGCTAATTGTAATTTAACATGATTGCTGCACAACTCAAGTAATTTGTCATATAAATTATAATTCCACCAATAATTTAGCAATTAGTAAAACTACATAGGGACATTTTCTATGCCACATGTTAACTATATATTTTAAATGTTGTATGGATACTGTTAATAACTTGGGAAACCCGTATGATGATAGCACCGTGAAAGCTTAACTAGGATGGGCACTTTGATTTCTATCCATTGGATCAATGTAGAATGGTGATTGCTCCTTGTTATCATGTTCAAAATGAGCAAACCCTCACTTAGAGAAAGGAGAGAAGTCCTAGATCATCTATAGAAAATGCAAAGGTTATTTAGGATGGTGGGCTGCATGTTATAGATGAAGAGGACATGTTATGAGCTTATCTACTATGTTATAATTTGACCTGTATTATACATAACAGAGAAGAACCTGTCAATATGGCATGCCCTGTACCATGCCATATAGACCCACGTACCTTGTACCATGCCAATGACCTGCTGACTTGGTAAGTTCACTAAAGATGGTAATATATAAATAGGCAGTTTAATCCTTGCTTTGTATATTGTTATAGTGTGCTTTTTATGATACATCAAAGATTGCAATTTTTTTTGTCTTTCTTAGTTCTTGTTAGACCAAACTTTGAGGTTACTCAATTTTAAAATTTAGAAATATAGAATGGAGGGGATTGTTGTTTTGTTCTAAATAATCGACCGCATTTGACATCTTTATTGACAAAATATATTGAAGGGACCTTAGCGCTATAGCAGTGATAATAGCAATATCGGGTTGCTGATGTTGATTAGGGTTTCATCAGCAAATAATGGATAATTCTTGGGGTTGTATGCCCCCATCCCCTACCCACGAAAAAAGAAAAAAGAAATAGTGAATACAAATTTAAAATCTGAAATTATTTTGACATGTCCATCTTGAAATACAAGGTTGGTATCAAGCTACATAATATCCTAAGTGCCAATAGACTATTCAATCCATCAGATAAAAGACTGTTTAGTTTATAACATAATTATGGCCTCCAATTATTTAAATAATTTGTTCTGCTATCCAAGAAATGATTCCTATAGGTATGTTTATCTTGCTTGTTCTCTGTTTACCATGATAACTTCCATGTATTTCAGGTTAGTAGTGTACAATTGCGAGATGATCTTCTATCAATGTTAGTTGCGGGTCATGAAACAACCGGCTCAGTATTGACATGGACGCTCTATCTTTTAAGTAAGGTATTATTGTAAGTTATGTCTTACCTCATAATATCTGTTTCTTAATTAGTTTTCTGTAGTGGCACTGGCACAGAACATCAACCCAGTAGATAATTAAGTCAGAAATCAGTGCAGAAGTCAAATAAATATAAAGGAGAGAGTTCTATTAGTTCTGCTCTGCTTTCCTATAATATTTCTCCAGTTGCTTCATTTGTAGTAGCTAAGTCTCTTGCACTACAACCCTGATGCTCAACATTTTGGCATTCTTGATTCTTCTAGATCTACAATTATACCGTATTACATTGTCTTGTACCATTATTTCATGAAACCTTGTTAACTTTTTTCACATATTATAAACAGTGTTGAAACTCACCACTCCAAATCAAATCTCAGCCAAGCTGGACTGGGATGGCTGAAAACCTGTCTAAAAGTTTGATGGATCGTATTGAATAAAATTACATCTAAATTTCTTTATGATGAATCAGTGGATCTGATTACTCTTTTACATTGTCCAAGTTTTTCTTGAAGTTCTGCTAAATCATTCAGGTAAATCTTCCTTAGTTCTAGTAATTGATAACATAACACTTGTATACCTGTCCTAGATTCTTGCTGCCACTTCAAAACCTTAGATGAGATGATAATTTTTTTTTTTTAAAAAAATTTCTATGGACTTAGATTTATTGATAGTTCTCTTGGAATACACTAATTTACCATCCAAGTTTTTCTTTCTTTCACACATAAAGTTGTCCAGGGCAAGTTCCTTGTATTTAAACTAGGTTGATGAATGTCACTAGCTCCTCAAGGCAAGTTCTAGCATTCTCTTTCTTAAGGAGGATACTTCAAATATCCTCCTGATATTCCTCAAAGATTTATAGAGTTAAAAATAAATAAATAAATAAAGGCAAGGGACTAGGCAAGCATTTAGTCAAGGACAGAATATAGAAGATTAGGTTCAGCATAAAACATTAATGACAATCAGAAAACCTTAATGATTCAATATTAAAAAAATGAAGACAACAAAAAAACATTATTAAAAAAATAATTAGTAGTCCAATTATGTTAGTAGTTGTTTTATTTGCTATGAATGTAAAGTTCTAAGCATGCCTCAAATCATGAAATATGCTAGATAAGATGATAGATGCATACAATCATAAGAATGCATAATTGGTAATACATAAACTCATTCTCATGCATTAGTATCAATAATACATTTTTTTTAATAAAAAAAAGAACTCTAGGAGTTGTACAAAAACTTTAAAGTTGTTTGGAATGCTAGAATAAGATCCCCATCAAGTCCATATTTGTGTTTTTCGCTTGATCCAATATAGACAACTTGTTTGATTTGTAATTAGGTCATTTTGCTCTTGGAGCGAAGAAAGAGTGCTAAAATGTTGAAATTGATTAAGAGATGTGTTTCAATTTCAAAACTGGTTGGCAACTTCTGAGTTAGTTTAGATGGAAATTATCTGAATTGTGGTGCAAATATCTGAGACACTGCATGTATAGGCTAAAAGAGTGAAATTGGTTCAGTTTCACACTGGATACTGACTATTTTTCAAAATGTTTACATTTTGATTCATTTATTCTTACTGCAACATACAAAATAGTTGAGAGAATTATTGGTTGGAAATCATAGAAATGCTAGGTTTGTATGACTTGAATGGTCAATCTAATTTTAGTGATAAAACTGATCTTTTTGAAATAAAAAGAAGAAGAAAAGAACATGATGATGTGACGATAGAAAAAACTATATATAT
>JACVBY030000226.1:0-157197 GCA_017589505.3 Metroxylon sagu | reverse complement strand
GTTTCATATATGAAGAATGCATCATATTCCATATTGGATACTATAGATGTTATCATAGTGATGAGAATATGAATTCTAATCCATATAAAATATTGTATACCTCTCATCTATATAAGAATATATAACTGTAGTCTTCAAGGTAACCTAGAGCATTATTATTAAGAAATATAGAAAAAAATTTTGTTGGATGTAAGAGGGTCCAGGATTTTGTGAGAGTCATTGTAACTCTCTAGTTGTTTTCTAGTAAAATTATTCTTAGCTTTATCGGAGTGGATGTAGATCGATCTAATCAAACCACTATAAATTTCTCGTGTGCTTTTATTCATATTTTCTCTTTAATTTTTTTCTTGTTAATTCCTTTTTCTTTACCACACCTACTGGAATACCAAAAGAAAAAAACTACGAACCAAAATGAAATTATAATTCGGATTGATTTTACAATTTAATCAATTTTATTGCATTCATCATATGCTTGCCCAATCCATCATACCGCTTTGACATCTTACTCCTCTACTTGTACCCTTCGCCATCTCCGTCCAAACTTCCCCCAATGATGGTGGCTACAATGGTTCCCTCATTACCTTTGCCTCTTGCAAAGTTAATGAGAGCTCCTCCGCCCTACTCTCAACACCTCTCCTCCTTGCACTATCTTTTTTTTTTTTTTTCTTATTCACCCACTGCACTTCTAAATGGTACAAAACTAGACTATAACGCATCTTGAGCTACAGCTTCATATTTCACCAACAAGTTTACATAATTCGACAACTCCAATGTATTATATATATATTATTTTTTTAAAAATAGGTGACCTTACCATAAAAATAATAATTACTTTTTGATATTTCCACCACTCATCAAAAAAAAAAACTTAAAATTTTTATTTTAGTTTTTTTAAAAAATAATCTTTTATTTTACAAAGGTAGCTCAACTAAATGGTTCTACTATTTCATTTGTAATGGATGGCCTGTTATTTTTATTTATAATGATGAAAAATTGGTAATCTTAAATAAATCAAGCAAAAGGTTGCATGAGGAAACTACGTGGAAGAGAGGAGAACCTGTAAGTTATTTCAAGTAAATACAATATATATATATATATATATCGAAGGGGTCGGATAGGTGACAACATCGTGGACAAAGAAGCAGACGCGCACATGCGTTGCCTGTGCGTGCGGTGTGGCGACCTGTGAACCTCTCCATGGCCCATCAACATCATTGGAAGCATCCTTTTTTTTAGATTAGATCTGAGAGGACTGGAGCAGCAAGGGGGAGTACGGATGGCCTTAAAAAAAAAAAAAAAAAAAAAAAAGGACCAGAAACAACCTAAAAATCTGTGAATACGATCATCACCATTACCAACCCTACTTCACCTCAGGCTGGAGGGCTGAGGCTGAGGCCTGAGGCTGAGGATTCCCTCTTGATTGCATTGCTTGTGGACTGACTGACGTATAAATCTGGGGGCTCCCCAGACGGACAGCTGTATTCCTTTGGATGGAAGCGCAGTGATTCGTATCCCATTCCGTGGCCTAGAAACCAGGTCATCATCGCTGCCTGCCTCTGCCTCTGCCTCTGGCTCTCCCTCTGCCTCTGGCTGCCCCTCGTGCCCCCGTCGTTGTGATGTCGAACTGTACCATCATCTGTCACAGTGGAAAAAGGCCATCCCTTCCCTTCCCATCCATCACCACGTGACTGCATATCATCCATCGGACGGTAGACAGCACTGAGTAATTGGGACAATGATTGGCTCATGGCAAGTACATAATCCCAGCCTCGCAGTCACAGCATGTGACGTCGTACATACACCAAATTATTTTGACCAATCAATTAAGAAGACAAAAAAAAAAAAAATTTACGGCACAAACACCCTTCGGCCTCCTCCGATTTTGTCAATCTTCTTTCTTTCTAGATTCTGTTATTTTGAGGAAAAGGATGCCGTAGACCCATCGGCTTGCCCATCCCCTACCATAGAATCCATTCATCCTGGAAGAATCACGGGGCTGGGAACGGATTTCTCTCATAATATTGTACTTGACCCAGATCGACCAAGAATAATTGGACCTCGTTTAATCCACTTTTCCACAACAAAAAAAAAAAACTACTTAAATGTTTCTTTTAATCCTGTTGCATTCGGTTTCGAACTGCTACAGTAAAAATATCCAAGCAAGCCCTAATAAGAAAAGCAAAGATTTCTAATACCATCGAATATTAATATCCTTCTCTATTTTTTTATTAAAAAAAACTTATCAAAGGAGAAGAGTTTCCTTTTAAATATATGTATATATATAAATTAAATATAACATATTTGATGTGCCTTCTCTAGTCCAAAATAAAAAGACATAGTAAAAAAAAAAAAAAACTCACTCTATATGGCATGTAAAAATAGAAGAGTTTCTTTTAAAAACTATATTAAATAATTTGATGAAAATATAATAATATAGCTAATGTGGTACAATTGTAATTCAATCACTTGATTGGTATGTCCGGTTGCACATTCAATAACCAACATAAGTAAACAAAGATTTCATTCTTGAAATATTTTTTTATTGCTCAAAATATGATAAAGACTTTCTCGTAAAGGGAGAGGAGTGCCAAATAGCTTGGCTAAGATTCACTTACCACTCCCATATATGTATGTGTGTATATATATAACACAAAATATAAAGTTAAATGTTAATTAATTTATGGTGTCATGATTTAGATGCCATGAACTAATCACACCAGCTAATTTACTTATGTGGGGTCCTGCTTTGTTGTCTAGTTCCATTAGGACTCCACAGTTCTCATTGTTATTCAAATTTGTTCAGAATGACCCACTCATGCATGAAGGTGCACAAAACAAACGCACTTACTTGATTCACCAATCTACTCTTAATGACGATTAAACTAAGGAGTTGAAGAGAAGCGGGCCCTCTCTCGTACTTGAACCCAGTGAATATATATATATATATATATGCGCGCGCGCCCCTAGGATGTTGGATTCCCGACTCTTTCGTGGGCACCGTAGACTTCATGTTCTATTTTAAACAAAGAAATATTCCTTGATTGTGTGTCATTTGGGGTTGGGATAAGTTATCGAGCTGGCCCACTACCCAGTGCACCCTCGAAGCTTTACGGCTCACCCTCAACTATCAAGAAGGCCTTCGTTGCCAGGCGAGCGTGGATACTACTGGCATGTCTCGCAGCACCAAGCTGGTGACAGCTTACTATCCCCACTATATATATATATATATATATATATATATATATATATATATTGTTTAGGATAGTGGAGATCCAAAACTTGGAGCTTTTTGAACTTCTTCTGTGATATGGCTGCCAGCTAGTCATAGATATGCGTTGGCTAAGTTCCAAGACATTTGTGGAGTACTGACTTCATATATCTCCACTAAGCTATAGAGATCTTCCATGAGGAAGGATCATATATACAAATATATACTTCATCATCCTCATTATATGTTGGTGGGAGGCTCTTTCCATTGGGGACGGATATGTTTTTGGATGGGAGCCGCAGGACAAAACCGTCCTTTTGTTTTTATTATTAGCTGGTTAATTAATAAGTATTATTGTTTTATTATCAGCTGGTTAATTAATAGGTATTATTATGATGCCTTCTATTTAGATCATGATAGACCGCTAAAAGGATTTCTTGGCTTGGATCCTAGGACAGATCCGCAGGGGGCCCGAAGCAGCAAGTTTAGGATGCCATAATTGAATTAATGCCTTCATTAAAAAAAGTGGGGTGGGGGGTTGGGGTGGTGGTTCCACAAACCATTTGAAGAATGGACACTGGAGAATGAGGAGGTTTATGTCAATGTTACTCCACCTTTTTAACTTTCTTCTGCTCTTGGATGAGTGTAATAGATTCCATCAACAGCAACAAAAATGGTTGAGCAATCCAAGATGCATAAACGGTTTACTTATCTCACCCATCAAATAATAATAATGCCTATTGATCAAAACTGAAACTGCAAGCGTTAATCCAGTTATATAGCTCCTTGAAACAGTTCAAAGATAAAAAATTTAATTTGAGATGTCATCATGTTATGCTCTTCTGTATTTAGAGGGTATATTGCTAAAAGAGCTTCTATGCTCGAACTCTCATCTCTACTTCATTATCTTTAGATCTAGTCTCTTTTGCAGAATGATAAGGTAATAGGTGACTTAGGTGGACACCATGGTTACACTAACAAATAGGTATGTTACACTTTAATATATGTATAGCTTTTTCTACTTTGTTGATGATATCCATTTATTATATAGATAGTTGAGATGGTCCTCTAAATAATTAGCAATCACTTACTGCTGACCTAAGAATGAGTGATAAGTACCATAAATAATTTTTGACTCGAGCTTGTTTATCGTTTATGGAGAGATGAGAGCCCCTACTCTTTGGTTGAGTGTAACAATTTAAAACCTCACCTCAAAAAGCTAGCTAAAAGATATTTTATTTGAATTTCTTGATGCTATATGAGTACCAAAGATCTTCTAGTATATAACCAATATGAGACTAAATACATATCGGAATAGCCTTTTATATTTAATCTTTAACATAAAGAGAGGGGCAATGATCGCCATCTCTTCCAATTCTCTCCTAACCATCAATTCTCTTTAATATTTCATCATTGCAAATAAGCCTCTCTTTTCTTTTCTCATCTCACTCCAATGCCCTAAGATAAGAGATTAGAGATTGAGAAGATGCGAAGGTGATAGACAACCAACCAAGAGAGTTGTATAGAGTGGAGGCAAAGGTGAAGGAGTAGACGTGGCTGGTAGCAAGTTGGAATAGAGTGAGAAGATGAAGGTGGGAGGAGGCAACAAAGAGTAGGTAGAGAGAAAAATAAAATAAAAACAAACAAGGAGAGGTGGTGCTCAATAGACTAAAGCTAAAGATTGAAATGAGAAAGTGAGAAGCCATCAAGCTAGTAGCACAAGATAGATAAAAAAAAAAAGGATGAAGAGGAAGAATAGAAAAAGGGAAAGGAAAAGAGGCAACCCATATGAGCAGGAATAAGGGATCGAAATAGAGCCTACAAGCCAGATGTGTAGGAGAAGGAAAATATAATAAGTAAATAAAAGATGATCAGCTTGCAATTAGTTGCCTCTTCATTTTCACATAAGTCCTACAAATATGAAAGGCTGAGATGATCTTGTGCTTTTTATGGAAAAAATTATATCAGAGCACAATAGCCAAACCCTCTTAGACCAATTTTATAAGTTTTTAAAGAAAAATAATGAGAGAGTACTCCACTTAGACTTCAACAAGAAATGAGTTTTGAAATCGTGATGAACAAGGAAGTAACTCATTTTAAATTGATCACATTGAGTAGATAACTTAATGGTGATACTTGTTAGCCTAATTAAGTCCTCGTAGTAGCAATGCCATAGGAATTGTTGGAAAGACAATATTTAAAAAAAAAAAAGAAGCTCATTAGGATGATCAAGAAACACTTCCAACTTATATTTTAGAGCAATCACCAAGTGATTGCTCATATTGACCAAGTGATGTGCAATTCTTACCATACTTAATTTTATTTTCTAAACACACTCTTTGATATATCTTCCTCATTGTAGCCTTGAGTACTTATATATACCCTCACCATGCTACTTTGTCTATTTTATTATTTTAATAATTGAAGTTTAAATAGACTGTGGCTTAGTACTTCTATTAATTAGATGTTAGACAACATGCTTCCATCCAGCACATATCCAAATTAGCTTTGTTTGATATGGCTTTTCAAAGTCAAGTCATTGATAAACCATTTTTATCATATAGTCAATCTTAGCATTTAATAGTACTATTTAAAAACTAATTAGTCACCAGGATTAGAATAGTTAATGCATAGGTAGGTAACAAGCTAAAGGTGACGTGTCCCTGGTCTAGCTGGTTAGCATTCCACTCTCTTGGCACACGCATTTAGTACATCAAGTTCGATCATTCAAAAGGGAGATAAAACATTGGTAATACCTGAGTGGGTTACTTTTAAATACCTTCAGTTTATATTTGTCTCTATGCGAACATTTTGATTTTTAAATTGACCATGCATGCTTGGATCACGAGAGTATTATATATGTGTTCTTTCCTTTTCTTTTTTTTTAAAGACAAAAAGAAAAAAAAAAAACATTGGAGTATGGTATCATGAGAGTATTAAAGATCACCTACTATGAACCTAGGATATATGCATATCTGTGCATAAAACGTTCATCATCTTTATAGATTTCTACCCTCCAACATGCGGTGATTGATTTGACGAGGCCCTTAAAAGATTTTCTTTTCAAGAGAGCTAAGGGGCGGGGGGTGGGGAAAAAATAAAATAACATTGAAATCAATTGCCGTAGCTGGAAAGTTGTTCAATCCCACCGAAGAGTTTTTATAAAAAATGTTAGTTGAATGCAAGCTAGGAGCAATGTCAAGGGCCCTATCCGGAATAATAAGTTAGTGGATCTAACAAACGCAATGCTTGGTTTATTCCGGACATGGACACGCCATTTGAGCTGCTCTTGTTGGGTGGGTGAATGATTGAGTGCTTTGGATCCAGCTATCACGCGGCTTTGCACAGCTCGCAAGGAATAAATATTCTCTGTTGCAGTTGTTGGGCTAGTAGGCATGCACTTTGAGGTTCCTAACCAAAGTACCAACTCATCGGAGTGAACAGATTGGATTTTTATGAGGAGGGGGGTACACCCGGCCCGAGTGAGTGAGTGAGTGAGTGAGTGAGTGATGTGATCGACGCAAGTAAATTTTTTTTTTTTTTGAAAAAAAAAAAAGCAAAGGATATATATATATATATATATATATATATAATTAGCTAATGTAATGGTGGCAGGGGAATGAAGACAAAAATCCTCCGGAGCACCGTGGGCTCTTGTTCCGAGCAGCAATGAAAAATTGGCTCTTGCGTTATGCCAAGTGACATCACCACCACCTCCTCTCGGTGGCACTGTTGGTCCCATAGAATAATAATCCGCCGACTCCATTTAAGATTTTGGAAGATAAAATGCGTAGTTGTATGGGATTTGGCAGCTAGATTGGGATCTTTTGAGAATCCAGGACCACGTAGATCATCCACCGCACTTATAGAGGCTGTCATGCTTTCTGAGTGGCTGGCTAGTGCTAGTCTCGATGCCTACAATGATGGATGGATGGTACTGCTGACCCCTGTACCACCGGTGTACCCATGTCTAGCCAATTAATTCCCTGATCATTGCCTAATTTGAAGAGCTGGCTGGCTTGAGACACAATCTGGATGGCATTAATCTACAGGCTAAGTACAAGCTGAGATGTGTAGAACTTAGAAGTTAGGTTGGCAAATGTAGCCAAGCGGAAAGAGACAGATGGACAGGCTGGATGCAGGTTGGTTATATCAGAAATTTATGGAACCAAAATTGACATATCTATTAAATAGATGCTAAAAGGAAAAAAAAAAAAAACCTCCTTATTAAGCTGGTAGCATGATGTCTTCCTTTAATTCACTTGTTTAATAAATAGATAAGAACTAAATTAAACAAGTCTTTAATATGTCGGGTCATTTTTATATCGACCTGATCTAACTATTATGGCTAGTAAATTATTGATTAAAATTAAATACATAGGTAGAGCATTTACTAGAGAGATATATAAAAGTTAATAATTACTGAAAGATATAAATTTTTTAAAAAATAAAAAAACATAGATATTAAATAAAATAGTAGAGAATAATTTTCTAGGTCCTATTAGCTTTTTTTTAACTAATCTAATATAAGTTTCTAAGAATAAAGAAATATCAAAGTTTAGCTAAAAGCAATGAAAAAGATATTCTTAAATCAATGGAGAGCGAGATGCCATTTTAATAATATCAAGAACTTCATTAGCACCTATATGTTTTCAATAAATCAACCGTATCTCCCTCATCTGACCTTTCATTAAAGAATGCAAGTTGTATTGGGAAACTAGCTTAATTTTAGATGTAATAGAGATGATTTAGTATTTAAATTTCTTAAATATTGATGCTAGTGAGGCATTCGTTTTGATTGATGTGCATTGAATTGCTTTCCAAATATTGTTAAATAAAAACTTCAAAACTTTGAGCTCGTTGAGCATTTGTATGCCAAGTACCACCTAGTATTATTGAAAAATTGCTTATTTCTACAGTGATCTTCAAGGATATGTCTTATCCAAATAAAAGAACTTTGGATGAATTTTAATGATTTGGCCTTCAAATTTGCTTAAATATAACTATTCATGTAGAGATTCAATCCTCTTGAGTTCTCATCACCTTCCATCGCTCTTGTAGCCATTACTTACTTTTGAATACAAACTCTTTTTTTTTCGGCCATGGGATGGCAACCTAAAACTCAAAAAGTTATCTAATTTCTAAAAAAAAGGAATCTTAATTTGATGTTTTACAAGCAAGTCGTAGCCTCTACAAGTTTAGGTGCATAAGGGCTCTAAACTTGAAATACAATCATTTAATGAATGAGTGAAATTGGTTTAATGCATTGAAGATGAAGATCTATTTGTGTGAAATTTGTACTTGCACGCTTAACTTGAGTTAGTTGTGAGTGTCATAAATTATTTATGGGTGAATGCAATTGTTTATCTATTGGTTCTTGATCTATGCCTCATCATGTTTAAAAATAAATTATATAAAATAAAACAGAGGAGAATAAAATGAAATCTATCCTGCAAGTATATAGTCCAACGGTTGCATCCCCCTCCATTTGAGAGGATGTATTCCTTTTGAATTTGGGGAAGTGTTTCTCATCTTGTTTGATACAAATATTTACAATCGATGGTTTCCCTTATTGTTCAACATGAACCAAGATTTTTCTTTTTCCATGTCCTCGTGAGCTGGAACACCTTAACCTCATATTTTAAATTTAGATAAGAAATCTCAACTAGGCTTTTCTTTTTCTTTCAAACGAATGCAGGTTCATTACCTAACTTGCGAATTTGTCAACAATTCATTGCAAGTGCTTAAATTTATGTGGCCTTATGGGCAAGTTAAAGAACCCAACCATGTGCTCCATTTGAGAATTAACTTAGACGGATCACCTCAGACTTGGCATGTTTGCTTTCTTGTCCTCACTCGAGAATCACGTAACACTACAACCATCTATATTTCTACTGATAATCAAAAAGTCCTGGTAAATACTGTAATGTTACAAGTTACATGAATGATTGAACTGCTGGCATGTTTTTTTTTTTTTCCCTTCAAAAAAAAAAAGAAAAGAAAAGAAAAGAAAAGAAAAGAAGAAGAAGAAGAAGAAAAACAAGAGAGGAGGGAGGATATGAAGTGGCCGCCCAAGGTTTGAAACTGCACCATGAAAACAATGTCAAATCTCTGACTTTTCTAGTTCGCGTTTGTCCAACAAGATTCATTTGATAGGTCTCTGAAAATAGAATTTTAATGCGTGCATGCATCTGGCCAAGAAGACACTTCTTCAGCTGGATGGAAGACCATGCATGCGATTGTCAGCCATATTGTCTGACTCGAAATTAAAGTCAACAAACCATACAAAGTCATATACCACCCTCGGTTTTATCCCCGTGTTGCTGGTTTTCTCTTCTCTTCGCCGCTCACGCTCAACTGCATGATTGGAGCCTCAATTATATGAAAGGGGGATGGAACCAACCAAACGCCTTATAGATCCCAATACCAGCCCCCACCCCCTCCCCTTCTTATCACATCCATATGTAAGCATCTCTTTCTTTCTTTCTTTCTTTCTTTCTTTCTTTCTTTCTTTATCTGTATGCAGTTTTGGCCGTGGTGGTGCCTTGAAAACCACAACATGAGACGTTTCTAGCCCATAATGCATGTGCTTTGGTTAGGGATATATGTAGGGGATATTTTGATGGCTTGGCCTTTTCTCTCACTTCACAGTTAAGATGTTGTCATCCGAAGTGAGCACTCCAATTCTTTAATCGGGCTGGAGCTTTCACATACCACCACCCCACTCAGCAAATGGAAATAATGTAACATGAATTGGGTACCTATGTGCTGCCACCCCCGTTGAAATGGATATGAGAATATATATATATATATATATATATATATATATATATATATATATATATGAATCAATCTCTAATCTATGCGTGGTCGGTTTATCGGGACATGGCATATACTGCCAATTTAATCAATAGCTTAGCCTGGCGGATATTTAGGCCAGAGATATCAAAATGCCAGCTACTATGGCAAATATGAGTTCCCAAAAAAAAAAAGAAATAGAAAAAGAAAAAGAAATACTACAAGCAGTGAGTGGGTCAACATGAATCTCATCTATACCTAAATCAAGTCAGAAATATTAATCTTTGATAAATAAGAGAAAAGATAAAGATAAGAGGACAGAAAATTCTCTTCAAGTTGGATATCAAATCAAGTATGATTTTAATTTATTAATCCAATAGATTTTTCATATCAAACCCTGTCAAAAATAATCTAAATACATGTCATAGAGAGAGAGAGAGAGAGAGAGAGTGGGTAAAATGATTACCCAATTATGTCATAAACATATTATACAATAAAATAATGATAAACAACTTCTAAATATTAACCGAGAATATAATATTCTGTACAAGATTGATTAAAACAAGATATATTTATAATTAACAACACAAATCACTGACTGACTATATGATAAAAATTAAGAAGACTGATAATAACTTAAATCCAAGGACGTTTTAGAATTTACTGTGCCAATTTTGGGTCAGCTTTGTCAAGGGTTTAGATTCCAAAGAGGTCATGTTTTTCAAATCCATTAAGTTTAATCCTTTGGTTCAAACAAATTAATTTGAAATTAGCTCCAAATCAAAAGTGTGCCCATCCAATCTAATTGCAATCCTAATGGCGATAGTAAAGCGACAATTCTTGTTTATATGTCATATCATCAAGGATATTGAGTCCCTCAATTATTCAATATCATGCTTGTGTTTTCTAGTTAGTTTAAAAAAGGATGAGGATCCTCTCATACAAAATCCTGACGTTTTGACTTGGTTACAATCAATCATACAAAATCCTCGCGATCGATCGTACGACACTCAAGTGCTTGCATCGCCGAATCTTGAACGATTGGTTGATCAAAAAGCGACAACAAGAGTGACACGCCTTCAAAAAACGCCATTCAATTCATTGCGTGGGATGATTTGACTCGTTTAATCTTCCTTTCTCGTGATCCCGGACGCAGACCCATTCTTTGATCCTTTATTATTGTCTTAATACTTTTGGCCATGGTAATTACTTGTATTGGGATTGGAGGACTCAATTGGCTGCTGTGAATAACCATATATCCACCTCCATCAAGCATGCTTCCTGATGATTGCCATAGAAACCTCCAACGGCCGTGTGTTACTTTGGATATATATATATATATATATATAGAGAGAGAGAGAGAGAGAGAGAGTGAGTGAGAGAGAGAGACACACGCGCGCGCACACACACCAAGTGCTACTATTTGTCGAAACCAATCCAACACATGAGATAGCTTAAATAAGGTCAAGCTCCCATCAGCAGTATATTAAGATTAAATGTGCATATTGACCTTCTTTCATGTAAAAGTAATGGTATGCCAAGTAGAGTTTATGAAGTATTGAATCGAACTAAGCTCGAATCTAGCTACACATTAGTAGTTAAGCTTGATGCTCATAGCCAGATCTATTCCTCAAACACAAGGCTCCAGCCCAGGCTTATTCATTGAGTCTATATATTTTTTACCAACCTAGCCTAATTTTAAAAAGCTAATTCCACGCCATCAAGCCAGATTTTCACTTTTCCCTCTTTCATTTAGCTCTAATTAGGATTTTTCAAGTACCCAAACTACAAAAATTTTGGGCTAAACTAAGCAAGCTATCCAACTTGTAGTCAACTCTAATATATAAATACGTATGCTCTAATTGTACTGGATTTTTTTTTTTTTTTCAATTTTCTCTAGCTTTGCCTGATTTTTTTGTTCAGACCTATTTTCTTTGTCTGTCCAGGGTTATCCCATAGGACTCTTTTTAGGGCCCAAGCCCACAAAATTCAGGGCTAGGCTAGGCTAGGCTGGGCGAGGCAGGCCATCCGGACCATGAACAGCTCTACCATGGAACTTAACTCTACTCACAAATTAAGGCATCACTTGTATCAAATATAGTGATGGTTAAAACTCAGCTGTCAAGCCAACATTAATAGGTTTAAGAAACTTGTTATATATATCATGTGCTCCAAAGTATTTTCTTCTAAAAATATTTAGCTAATTCTTTTTCATATTTTTTAAATTTAAAGAAAAGGAAAAAAAAAGAAAAGTGAACCGCTCGGGAGGGTGTTCTGATGGTTTTCTTGTTGGGAATCTACAACACCTGTCAAGAATGGCTGGCGTTGCTCTTAGTGTTGAAGAAATTGCAGGATTTTTGACAACCAAGCAGCTCAAAACATTATCTTTTGTTGGAGACGGAATGGTGCAAGAACCACCATCATGTCTTCAAGGATAGCTCAAAGAGGAGCCTTGACAAATTATTTTCATCTAACCCTAATTCTTAGGGTTTTTTGGGCTGGGTAGTTAAACCATGTGAGTGATAGGGTTTTGGCAGCCTGTGAATGAGGGAGCACAAGTGGCTGCCTGCTGTATTTCTAAGCAGGCGATCAGCAAGGGTTAGGATTAGGGTTTTAGATAATACTTTTGCACTAGCTACATGTCTTGGACTACGTACGTAGGAATCCTATTTTATAGAGAATTCAACGACAATACCTTCAGCTTCCTTTTTCTTCCTGCCCATCAAATAGATCATTGTTTATAAGCATGGGTTAACAATGCCAGGCATCCAGCACAATAATGCATGCATCATTCCTTATGCATCTCGATGGTCATCACTACACCTGATCGTGTTGATCATCAGGGCGCTGTGAGCATCAAATGTAATAGCTGTGGCTGCCAAAGGATTTGGCCCTGGTGATTCTGCAACATCATGCATGCATGCTATGTCAATGGCCAGGCAGGCATCCTGGTTAGAAAAGAAACGTACGTATTTGTGGTTTGCTTTCTATCATATTAATGGGGGCCGTGTCCTTCTTGACAAACAAAGGGAAAAAAGGCCAGTGATCCTACCGCTTAACCTCCACTTTGCTTTACGCTCTCCTCCTGCAAAGAAGCCATGGCGGTCTAATCATCAAGTCATCACATCAACTATGCCAGGCAATTGGTTGATCCTCATGAGTGCCAGCCACTTAAAAGTACAAATATTGGCTCAAAAGCCATTTGCAATCGCATCACCTTTCCTGATCCAAGATGATGATGTTGGGTTGCTGCTTGAGAATGGTAGACAGTATTTGTTGACTTGGATTTTTTTTTATTTTTTTCATTTTTTCCTTTCAATTTTTTATAGACAAGGGTGGGAAAGACTGATGAATTCATTTCATGAGTCTTGAATGTGGCATAATTTGCAAGAGCATAATAAAAATGTAATATCCCAAATTTAGTCTCATATTGGATGGAAGAGAAATGTGCTATGTGCTTATAACTCAAGTCCACTTGCTATCCAATAATTTCCACTCGAATTTTTGGACCACGTGGTTTCGGTCCGCTATAAGTTAATTGGGCTAGCAGGTGGGCTTGGGGTGTTACAAATGGTATCAGAGCCGATCCGAGTGTGCGGAAGCTGATAGGCATGAGGAAAGGGCTACCTATGGATGGTGGTGGAGTTCCGCCATGAGGTGGAGCCATCCTTGCAGCACCAACGATTTGACTCGGGATAGATTTTGGCTAGCTTGTGGCGTTCTGGCTAGCTTGTGAACGATCCGACTCGGGATAGATTCTGGCTAGCTTGTGGCGTGCGATTATAAGATGGGGAGATTGTGATACCTCAAGTTTAGTCCCATATTGGATGGGAGAGAGATAGATTCTACCTCAAGTTTAGTCTCATATTGGATGGGAGAGAGATAGATTCTGGCTAGCTTATGAACGATTCGATTCGGGATAGATTCTGGCTAGCATGTGGCGTGCGATTATAAGATGGGGAGATTGTGATACCTCAAGTTTAGTCTCATATTGGATGGGAGAGAAAGGTGCTATGTGCTTATAACTCAAGTCCACTTGCTACCCATTAACTTTCACTCGAGTTTTTGGGTCACGTAGTTTTGGCCGGGAGCCTACCTGCTGGCCCAATTAACTTCTAACGGGCCAAAACCACGTGGCCCAAAAACTCGAGTGAAAATTAATGAGTAGTGGACTTGCTACCCATTAACTTCCACTCGAGTTTTTGGGTCACGTAGTTTCGGCCGGGAGCCCACCTGCTGGCCCAATTAACTTCTAACGGGCCAAAACCACGTGGCCCAAAAATTCGAGTGGAAATTAATGAGTAGCAAGTGGACTTGAGTTATAAGCATATAGCACCTTTCTACCCCAAGCCAATATGAGACTAAACTTGGGGTATTATAATTTCTCCACCTTATAATGCGACGACGTCCTCGTTGCACGCCACAAGCTAACCAGAATCTATCCCGAGTTGGGTCGTTGGTGCTGCAAGGGTGGCTCCATCTCATGGCATTGCGGGACTCCACCACCGTCCCATGGGTAGCCCTTTTCTCATGCCTATCAGCTTTCGCACACTCGGATCGGCTCTGATACCATTTGTAACGCCTCAAGCCCACCTGCTAGCCCAATTAACTTCTAGTGAATAGAAACCACGTGGCCCAAAGCCCAAAAACTCGAGTGGAAGTTAATGGGTAGCAAGTGGACTTGAGTTATAAGCACATAGCACCTTTCTCTCCCATCCAATATGAGACTAAACTTAGGGTATCACAGAAAATGAGAACAAGAAAAGCTACGTCAATTGTTTATGCCAAATTCTATGTGGTTGTCAAAATTTTGGGAATAAGTTAAAAGTTAGAATGGTCTATCGATTTTTTCTAAAATGACAAAACTATTCTTGACCTACCACAGCATATTTCATATGATAATATCTATCTTAGATATAACATCAATATGAAATAAATTATATATTATAGCAATCTAGTGTTATGGCATATTTTATATGATTTTATTTATTATTCGGAGTACACTAATTGATGCTTGGATAATTTTTTTCTACTTCATTTATCATCTTTATTAGTAGGAGGACTTAATTCATATGGCTCTCTGTCCTAAGATTGCAAGTTGAAAGATTTTGTCCCTATTAGGAAGCCAAAAAAAAAAAAAAAATCCTTAACATTGAGCATGGCATCATCTTCTCGTGGTTCTTTATAACCACTTTTGCATTAGTCTATTCCTTAAGAGCTTTGAAGGCAAAAATTGATGATTGTATTTTAGCTAGTTTGATTAGCATCACCAAAGACGCCTAAAAGAATGATGACTTGTTTAATCTAAATATTGATAGAGATTATCTTGACAATGTATTTGGTGGCAAAATATTGAAGATTCTTTAAATGAAGTGATAGCTTAATGGAATATTTTCAAAATTTGAGGTACCATTTTATATTGTAAGATTATCCTTATGGAGGTAAAATTTTTGTGTTGCTTGCATACTCTTGCTCCAATATTAGGGTGTCAAAAATCATTTTATTTACTATTGAGAGATTTAAAACGCTTCTCTTTATCCTGTCAAATCAACTCTCATAAATAGCATCCAAAATAAGAAAACTAATTGCAAACTGTGAAACTTTGATCTTTGCAATCATCTCTTAAGAAAAGTTAGATCATAGATAATTTTTTTTTATTTTAACATAATAATCTCAATCATATATTGACTAGATATAAGTAATATATCACAAGATTAAGATATAGAAAAATTAGATATTTGACTTAGATTACATGTATCAAAGATAAAGATTAAAAAAAAAAGGGTTAAAGAGGATGAAATTAAAAAAAAAGAAAAGATAGAAGTTATTTTAACAAGCTATAAATAAAAATAATGTAGATAATTTAAGATGTTTTACTAGTTTTATTGAAGATAGAAATGTTAAATGTAAACATAAAATTAGAGTATTTGAGTTAAAAAAAAAAGCTATGGAAAGATAAAAATAGAAAAAGCAGTTGGACCTAATGGAAGCTTTATTAAAATTTGAAAGTATTTAGATGATATGAGAGTAATTTGGTTGACATATTTGTTTAATAAGATTTTAAAGTTTAAGAAGATGTTTGATAAATGAAGGAAAAATATTATAGTATTGATTTAAAAGAATAAAGATAATATTTAAAATTATTCTAACTATCATAGTATTGAACTAAAAAAATCATATTATAAAACTTTAGTTTAATACCAAGAAGATCAACTATGGAAGCTACTTTGCTTCTTTGAAGGTTAATGGAGAGGTATAGATAAAATCTTTATATAGTTTTATTAAACTAGAGAAAGCTATAATAAAATCCTTATAGAAATCTTATGGAAGATGTTAGAAAAAAAAAAAAAAAAAAAATTCATTAGATATTTTAACATCTTTAAAAATATGTACAATGTAACAGTCACTAGTGCAAGGACTATTAGTGACCATACTATTAAGTTTTCAAAAACAATAAGTTTACACTGATGATCTACACTAAGTCTTTTCTTTTATACTAGTTATGGATGAGCTTATTAAATATATTCAAAATAATATTTTTTGATGCATTCTATTTGTAAATGATATAGCTTTAGCTGATGAAATTAAGATTAAGGTTAATCATAAGTTAAAATTATGAAGAAGTATATTATAATCCAAAGATTTTAGATTAAGTCAAATCAAAACGATGGAATATAATATTAGTAAAATTAGAAATAGAGATTAAATTGATATGAAAAATGAAAATCATAAAGTTTCCAAGAATGAACCTTTTCAAAATTTATAATCGATTAATCATAAGAAAGAGGATGTTAAAGATGATATTATCAATAGGCTTAATACAAATTAGATAAAATGGAGCAATATAATAAGATATTATGCAATCATATGATATTTATTAAGTTAAAGGAAAAAATTTGCAAGGTAGTTATATAACTAACTATACTTTATGTTATAAAATATCAGACAATTAAAATATATATGTTTGTGTGTGCGTGTATAACATAAGTATGGCTAAGATAATAATGTTGAGATAGATATATGATAATATAAAAAAAAATTATGAAATAAAATTATTTATTCAAAAAAAGAGGTAACACCTATTAAGAATAAATTAAGAGAAAGATGAGTTAAATAGTTTAAATATATATAGTATAGATCGAGGGATATACTATTATGAAGAAGTGCTTTGAAAAATGCAAAAGGAAAGAGATATACATCTAATTGAAAATTAAATAAAATAAAGTGATAAGGAAGGACTTGTTATCTAAACATTTTTTTTTAAACATCTCGACATTCTTTTAAAAAACCTAGCTAAAGATAAGATTTATGTAGCTAACCAAACTAGTTTGGATTAAGACAATTAACTTGAATTGACTTTTAGTTATAATAAATTATGTGCTTAAACTCTTAGTGACTCTAGAACTTTATGTAATCCAACCAAGTCACGTTGAATTTTGGATTTAAAACATCTCTCTTCTTATTATAGACCTAACTCAACTTGGCTTTCTCACTTTCCATTCATCAAATTTTGTCTCTCTATCATCAATTTTCATTACTTGCCATCTCCTAAACACATGCATTAGCTAATTAACATATGATACATTTTGCCAATATTATTTTGATGGAATATAATATTGAAAATTTTTCATGTGTGGGCTACCATTACTTTTTAGTGATTGTAATTTGCAAAACTGGCTAAACAAATTTGGTCTAATAATACAAGTGAGATGAGCCCACTATTGATATCTAGATTTATATAATTTCAGCTTAACTGCACATCTATTGGGCGATATAGTTAGTAGTTTGTGTAAGCCTGAAGCCCAATAGTAACCCCTAATGAAAGACCTATTAAGTTTTTATTATAAATAAGCTAGGTCTTCTTTTCTCTTCTTATATCTACAATCAATTTTTTCCATCAAGAACACCGCTTGGAGGAGTAAGTAGAGAAAGATTTAGTCCTAGCATTCCTAGTAAATAACTCTTTATTGAAGGATTTTCTGGAGCTCTTGCATAAATCATAACGGTGCAGACAAGTATGGTTTGAAATTTTATATTATTATTTGGTATTCTAAAATTTCATAAATATGATCCTAAAAAATATTCTAATAGTATTAGAGCTAGGCATATGTAGATTTAGAACTCAATTCTAGTTATTTCATGATGATTTTATGCTTGTGTTAGAGTTTTGGATCATGAATCTTCTATGGAGAGGGGTTTGTTTTTCCTAATCCCATGGATTAATTTCAATGAGGGTTTAATATTTTTCCTTGGTAATAATTAAATAAAAGAAAATTTGGAAGGGGGTCATTTCCTATTTTCTTCTTTTCTATGATACCATGCCTTAGGTTTTGGGCTAGTTAACCATGGCTATGGTCACAACCCCACCTATGTTATAGCCATGCAACCTCTTTCCTGTCTACGACCATTATTGTTGCATCCTTCCTCTATAATTGCCCTCACCCAGGCTTTCCCTCACCCAACTCTTCACCATCATCTGTTTCAATACTAGTTCCAACCACCCGCCTCTCATAATTTCTTTTTTGCCTGCTGCTCTTGACCCATTATCAGACCTAGCAACAGGACAGACGAATTGATAGGAGTTTCCAGCATCGATGCTAGGGCTGATTAGTCTTAATAGAACTAGAAAGTTTTTTCCCTTTCCTTATTTCTCTTTGTTGACCAGTTAAGCAACTCAAGAGGAGGGGTAAATTGGGTTCTTTAAAAAATTTCAGCAAGAATGTGCTATATTTGAAAACAACCAAATCTGTGTAAGTGTAGAGAGATGTGTGGTGAATAGGAGAACAATCAACCACAAAAGAAGAATCACACACAAACACAAGGATTTATAGTGGTTCGGTGCCAATCCTTGCACCTAGTCCACTCACAAAAAACCCCTTGGGAATTTTCTTTACTAATGTTTCCCAAATGATTACAACCCTAGGTAACCCAGCTAACTTCTTGTTTACCAGTACAAGGGAGTCTTACAAATCACCAATTCCGGGTTTGGCACACCCAACACCCTAGCTAACCTAGCTGGCTTCTTATTTACCAGGCACAAGGGAGCCTTACAAATCACCAATTCCAAATTTGGCACACCCATGACAAGTTTCAACTAAGTTGAAAATCAAACAGGTATACAAGGAAACAAAATAGCAGAATAAATAGCTCCTATATAAGCAAACGAGACAATAATGACACTTTACAAATTTTGAAGATCTCCTCTTTAAATGAGCTTCTCCTCCTTAAGTGCTTAAGCTTTCAGCACTTGAAGAAGCTTTTGGAGTTGTTGAATAGAGCCTTGAATAAGCTTTAATAGCCTTCAATGCTTGGATGCACAACAGCTCTTGAAACAAAAGAAGGCTGAATTTTCTTTTGAATATTTACTCTTTTTTCCACTAAAATCCTTCAAAAACTCACCAAAACTCTTGCTAATCCATCCTTTTAACATGTATTTATAGTCCATTGAGGGATTAGAATGTTAAACTAGTCGTTTATGACAGTTTGGAGTGCCAGACCTAACCGTTACTATTTGTCCCCGCAGTTAGTCGGCTACCATGCCAGCTACTTTTGAAAAACTCTCTGTATAGCACACAGTAGTCGGCTACCATACCGACTAATAAGTTTTAGCATTCTGTAAAATTTTCTATGACTCAGAATCAGCTCGTTAGCAAGCATGGAAGTCTGCTAATTGCCTCCAGACTTCTGTTTTCTCAATTCTGTGCATCAGTAGCTGGCATGAGAGTTAGCTAATGGCTTCAAACTCTCTGCTTTCTCAATTTTGTGCATCAGTAGCTGGCATGAGAGTTGGCTAATGGCTTCAAAACTTAGAGACTCAATCCAAGGCCAAGAAGACTTATTGTTTTGATGAAATTAAGTGTGCTAGCTCTCATGTCTTGATCTTTTTTCATTAAATATCCTCCCAAACATCTGGATTTCAATCAATTGAAGCTTGAAACATCCTTCTTTAGTCTTGATCTTCTTCAAAACTTAGAAACTCATCCAAGGCCAACAAGACTTATTGTTTTGATGAAATTAAGTGTGCTAGCTCTCATGTCTTGATCTTTCTTCAAAACTTTCTTTCGTGAACCATAGTCCTTCTTAGGAGCTTGGATTCCATCTTGTTCATCTTGGTAACTAATGTATGCCTGCATTGCATTGTGATTCTACACCAAACCCATTAGTAACTTACTTAATTGTTTTGTAATCATCAAAATCAATATGAGGTCAACAATCTTTTCCTTTTTGATGATGATAAAACCATTAAGTATTAAACTGAAATAATAGTTTCAACATGTTTAAGCAGTATAATTTTGAACTTATCATGAGGTTAAGACAATTTAGCTTATATCAATAGAAGGACCAAAAATTAGTCTCAAACACAAGTTCTGTGCCGAAAATTTTAAACTATGTGCCAAAAATGAAGATATGTGCCAAAATGTTGAAATTTTGTAATAGTCTTTAAAAAATAATATAACATGCATTTTTCGCATTCAACTTCACAAAACTCAGATTTTTGGAAAGATTCAATGAGAGTTTCATGCCAAAAAGCTGAATTTTGTGCCAAACTGCTGAATTTCGTGCCGAAAAGCTGAATTGCATGCTGAAATCATGAGTTATGTGCCAAAAATGAAGTTTTGTATCAAAATACAATAGTTTTCTATTAGAGTTTATTGTCTTTGTCAAAAAGTGAACATTTCTCATGAAAATTTTGGAAAAATTCAGTCAAGTTTAAATTTTCAGGCATTTTGAATGCTGAAAATTGAGTGTTTTATACCGAAAATAATTTTTGTACCAAGATATTGAAACTTTATGCTAAAATGACTATTTTTCTTTTAAAAATTCAGAGTTTTAGTTTTTAAACAAGAGCGTGCCAAAATTCAGCACTACGTGCCAAAACTCTGATTTTGGTGTCAAAAATTTTCAACTTAAGAATAGATTTCAAAATAAGGAAACTAAATTGTTTTCAAAACAAGTAAAGCTCAATTGAAAAATAGCTAGTTTCTTCTCCCCCTTTTTGTGACAAAGTTTTAAAAGAAAAATCAATCTTCCTCTTAAATTACAAAGAGTATATTTATGCTTGCATGCTTTCTACATGTATGCTTACATTCTTACCATTCTTCTCCCCTTAAAATGTATGTTTATATTTTTCTCAAAAATTTTTCTTCTTTCTCAAAAATTTTTCTTCTCCTCCCCCCAAAAACAATGTTGGAACTTAATTACTAAATGTGTGCTTACATTCTTCTCACTCTAAAAAGAATATTGAAACTTAATTGCTAAATGTGTGCTTACATTCTTCTCACTCTAAAAAGAATATTGAAACTTAATTGCTAAATGTGTGCTTACATTCTTCTCCCCCTTTTTGTCATCAATCAAAAAGAAGTAAAGAAACATGCACTTAATTTCTGTATGTCCCCTCCTTGATAGATCAATAAGGTTTTCATATAGAAGAAGTTTCATGATACACAAGATGAAGTAAGCATTTTATAAGAAATAAGCATTTCATAGATTCAACATGCCATATCTCAATTTTAATTAGAGAAGTCAGACATCATAAAAGTAAACATTCCATTGATGTAATAAAGAGTTTCATACATTAGATACCACAATAGAAATGAATTTAACAAGGAGTTTCATACATTGATACCACAATAGAAATATAAAGTAGAACACATTAAGTTTACTTCATTACAATTCAAATATCCTAATACAAACATTCTAATGCAAAGAAAAAATACATAAGAAACCTAATACAAAACATACTAAGCAAACAAGCTAATGTAATCTAATCCTCATCAGAGGATGATACAACAGATGGATGTGAAGAAGATCCAGCTCCACGACCTCGTGCAGATGGTCGGTAGGAAGCATGAGGTGGTCTGGAACGGGGGTGAGCAGAAGCAAATCTGAGTTGTGAAGGTGGCTGATAGGGCTGGGGAGATGGTTGAAAAGCTACTAGAGCTAGCTGATCACTAATCTTAGAGACTAAATGATGAAGTAAGCCAATGGAACACTCTAGTCTCTCGGACCTCCCACCAAAGGATATGATCTGAGCTCGCAGTTGTCTCATCTCCTCTGACATCCAGGCGATCTCCTCAGAATCATGGCTAGGTCTATTCTCATGCCCTCTCATCTCCTGCAATAATAACCTCCCATTCAGTACACTCATGGAATGCTCAAGCCTCTCCAAGCGCATCATCATCTGAGATAGACTCTCATTCATAGTGGAGATGTGGGGAACCATCATGAAGTCTCTTGAAGATGAACCACTGTCCCCAAAACTCCTACTGGATAGAGTAGATGCTACCTCCCTTACTATGTATTGAAGCTGGTCCTCACTGAGCTCAACAGATGTCCTCTGTTCAGACCTCTCAGAAGGATGAAAATACTTAGCTCTAGAGGGTACTATAGGTGGAATGGTAGGCTCCTCAAAATGCTCAAAGCTAGGTCTAGCCTCTCCATGAGGTGATGATGATGGTCCCTCTCCCTCAGTAGGCTCATCAACCTCATCTTCCCTTCCTCTGCCCCTTGTCCACTGACCACTGACCTTGGAAAATCCCATACGGTGGGAGAATGAGCATTGTAGAAGTCCGTATGGTGCAGCTTGATTGCTTCTTCACCCTTAAGTCTTACTCCAAAGAATTTAAAAACATGGGTAAGCAGCATACCATAGGGCAGGGCGGCCTTAGCTCTATTTGTTGTTTCTCTCATCACAGATAGCATCAACTCAGGAAAATTATAGGGTATCTCACTGACAATATGGTACATTAAGCACAAATCCCTCTCAGTGACAAGGTGGAAGCTGACAGTGTGGGGTATGAATATCTTAGAAATCATGTGATGCGGCAATCTCATCTATTCCCTCCCCATCATCAATTCCAAGAATAGTTTCGATCTGGTGTGCCCTTTCCTTGGGAGAGTCCTCACGAATCTCATCTATAGGTACTCTTAAAATGTTTCCTAGAGTGGCACAGTCAATCTCTATGCTTATTCCCTTAATTATGGAGGAAGTAGAAACAAGATCAAAATTCAGGTTCTGGTAGAACTCTCTTACCAGCTTAGGATAGATTGCAACCTCAGTCTTGCATATGGATGACCAACCTTGGTGATGGATCATTCTCCCAATAGCAACCCCCCCTTGCAAGGAAGCTAAAATCCACTATCCTCCCGTTTGAGATGGCTCTGGCAAACATGGAGTGAGCTCCAGAGGCTCGGGAGGAAGAGGCAGGGGGCGGAGCTTGCGATGAGGATGCCGCTCTCTTGCGAGCATCCTTAGGAGACTCGCCTTGCCGCAGGTGGGGAAGCCTCATCCACGGTGCCATGGAGCTAGGGCTCAAGATTTAGAAGATTGAGAGGATCTAGAGAGGGTGGAGATAGCGATTTTGAGGGATCTCGGCTTGGGAGAAGGGTTTGGAGAGTTTGGGAAAGAAATAAGAGAGTGGGAGAGGAAGAGTCGATCGATTTCTCTTATAAACCGAGCGATTCTAAGTGTTAGCACTCATGCCGACTAACAGCCCATTAATCGGTGACTAATGCAAGAAAAGGCGCCTGGGGTCCAAAAAATTAGGGACATTTATGCAAAATGATCTCTGGGAGTCATGCATGATATGGGATCCTCTAGAGGGGTCGGTTAGGCTATTTATCACGAATTTTAATCATTAAAAATGGGTCTAGAAAAAATCTAAAAAATTAATCTATCTAGCTGACTCATTATACTAGAGGATAAAACATACCAAGTTCTCTTCTAATTTCATAAAATCTGGTTACATTAAGGGGTTTTGTGAAAATGTCTACTAATTGCTTATCAGTACAAACAAAATCAACTATTGTATTTCCATTTTGAACATGATCTCTTATAAAATGATATCTTATTTCAATATGCTTAGTTTTAGAATGCTGAATTGGATTCTTAGTTAAGTTGATGACACTACTATTATCACATCTTATGGGGATGTCTTTAAGTTTAATGCCATAATCCTTTAGTTGTTGCTTAATCCACAAGATTTGAGCACAACAACTTTTAACTGCCATGTATTCGGCCTCAGTCGTAAACAGTGCCACTGAAGTTTGCTTCTTGCTAAACCAAAAGATTAAGTTAACTCATCGGAATTGGCAAGTTTCACTAGTTGATTTTTTATCAGTTTTACAACCAGTAAAATCAGAATCTGAATAACTAATTAAATTAATAGAAAATTGTTTTGCATACCAAAGATCAAAATTTTTAATTCTACTCAGATATTTCAAAATTCTTTTCACAGCATTTAAGTGTGCTTCCTTAGGATTAGCTTGAAATCTAGCATACATGCATACACTAAACAAAATATCTGGTCTACTTGCAGTTAAATATAATAGGGAACCTATCATGCCTCTGTAAAGCTTTAAATCTACACATTTACCACTTTCATTTGAATCAAGTTTGCATGAAGAGCTCATAGGGGTACCAACACTTTTGGAATTCTCCATGCCAAATTTCTTCAGTATCTCTCTAATATACTTGCTTTGGCTGATAAAGATTCCATCTTTTGTTTCTTTATTTGAAGTCTGAGAAAATAATTGAGTTCTCCTATCATGCTCATCTCAAACTCTCTCTGCATGAACTTAGCAAAATCTTGACATAAAAATTCATTAGTAGCTCCAAAAATAATGTCATCCATATAAATTTGCACAATTAGCATATCATCATTTTCTCTTTTTATGAATAAGGTAGTATCAACATTTTCTCTAACAAAATTATTGCTAATCAAAAACTTACTCAATCTTTCATACCAAGCCCGGGGTGCTTGTTTCAAACCATATAAAGCTTTGTTTAATTTAAAAATATGATTTGAATGTTCATGATTTTCAAATCTGGGTAGTTGCTCTACATATACTTCTTCAGCAATATAACCATTTAAAAATGCACTTTTGACATCCATTTGAAATAATTTGAAATTCATAAAGCATGCAAAAGCAAATAAAAGTCTAATAGCTTATATTCTATTTACAGGTGCAAAGGTTTCATCAAAATTAATGCCTTCTTTTTTATTGTAACATTTAGCTACCAATCTTGCCTTATTTCTAATAATGTTTCCATCCTCATCTAGTTTATTTCTAAAAACCCATTGTATTCCAACTATAGGGTAATCTATGGGTCTACTAAGTAGAGTCCACACATTATTTCTTTCAAATTGATTCAATTCCTCATGCATGGCATTAATCCAATCAATGCTATCTTTTGCTTTATCATAACATTTAGGTTCAATTTGAGAGATAAAAGCTAAGTGATTGCATGCATCTCTATAAGAAGATTTAGTTCCTATCCCTTGTGATGAACTACTAATAATAAGTTTTTTAGGGTGATTATGAGCACACTTCCACTCCTTTTGCAATTCATGTGTATCTTGAGGTTCAGCTTGTTGAGATGCTTCAATGCCATCTTCTTTACTAGTTTGATCATCTGAACTTTCTTTCTGTCTCAGTGTAAGTTCTTTTACTTCATCTTGAAGTATACTTGCATCATCAATTAAGTGTAAGTTCTTTTACTTCATCTTCAAGTATACCTACATCATCAGTTACCTCTTTCTTCCTTGATGAAAAATTATTAGTTTCATCAAATACAACTTGAATAGATTCTTCTACCACTAATATTTTCTTATTAAATACTCTATATGCTTTACTACTAGAAGAATAACTAAAAAAAATTTCTTCATCAGATTTAGCATCAAATTTATCAAGATTAGTTTTACCATTATTTAAAATAAAATATCAGCATCCAAAAATATGAAAATAACCAATGTTTGGTTTTCTTCATTTTCAAAGCTCATAGGGGGTCTTTTTCAAAATAGGTCTAATCAAAGCTCGATTTAAAACATAACATGCTATATTGATTGCTTCAGCCCAAAAATATTTTGGGAGATTGCTTTCATACAGCATGGTTTGGGCCATTTCTTCAAGAGTTCTATTCTTTCTTTTAATTACACCATTTTGTTGAGGTGTCCTAGGTGCAAAAAAATTATGATTAATTCCTTTTTCATTACAAAAACTTTCAAAATTTTGGTTTTCAAATTCCTTTCCATGATTACTGCGAATTGATAAAACTTCAAAAAACCTTTTTCATTTGTTGTTTTTCTGAAGAAATTAAAAAATACTGAAAATGCTTCATCTTTATTTGCTAAAAATCAAACCTAAGTAAAACAAGAGAAATCATCGATAATCACAAAATCATAGCATTTATTGCCTAGACTAGTGGTTCTAGTCAGTCCAAACAGATCCATATGCAAGAGTTCCAAAGGTCTAGTTGTTGAAACTACATTTTTAGATTTGAAAGAAACTCTAGTTTATTTTCCTAATTAACATGCATCACAAACTTTATCTTTTTCAAAACTCAAATTTGGTAAACCATTGACTAAATCTCTTTTGATCAATTTAGAAAGCAAATCCATGCTGACATGAGCAAGCCTACGATGCCATAACCAACTAGTTTGATTAAATTTAGCATTCATGGCAACTAGATATTCCATATTTTGATCATTCAAATCATTTAAATTTACAATGTAAATATTACTATGCTTATGACCAATAAATTTCATACTATCATCAGCAGGATTGGTAACCATATAGAAAGATGATTCAAAAATAACTTTAAAACCTTTATCACACAATTGACTAATACTCAAAAGATTGTGTTTCAGACTATCAACAAGAAGCATATTTTCTATAAAAATATAGGGAGTGATACCAATTTTGCCAATGCTAATAATTTTTCCTTGAGCATTGTCTCCAGAGGTGTCCACTCCTCCATCCTTAGCTTCCAAAGTGATAAATTGAGATACATCACCCGTCATATGTCTTGAGCACCTGCTGTCTAAGTACCATCTCTTTTTTGCACTTCGGATCACAAGACACACCTGTAGTCACAGATTCAAGTCATGTCTTTAGGTACCCTAGCTTTCTTGGATCCTTTGGGGTTAGTTAGGATGGTTTCTTTTGGAACCCATATCTTCTTAAAATTGTTGCTGGTGTGAAAATAACATGCATAAACTTTGTGTCCTAATTTACCACATTTAAAACAAGTGACTTTGGATAAATTATTTGAGGGAACAAAGATGTTTTTCAAATATTTTTGTTTCTTCAAAAGATTGTAACCTAAACCAGTTTGTTGAAAATGGCTCTTTGATTGTTAAGAATTTTTTACAATTTAGTAGAACTTAGGGTAAATTTATCAACAATGGGTTTGGGTTTATTAACTTCATTCTTCAAACTCTGATTTTCTTAAGTTAAAACAGTTTTTTCATTTAAAAGCTTTTCTTTTTCCAAAATCAAATTCTGAATTTGAATTTTCAAATCTTTGTTTTTAGCACCTAACTTTTTAAATTCAGTAAACAAATCATGAAAAGCATCTTGTAACTCATTAAATGTGAAATCATTTAAAAAGTTAGAATTTACCTCCTCCTCACAGGCCATGAGACATAAGTTTGCCACTTCTTGCTTTTCTTCACCAAAACTTGTGTCTTCACTATCACTCCATGTTGCCATCATTGCTTTCCTTTTGATTTTCTTGGGACCCTTTTTTAATTGAGGACAATCTGATTTGAAGTATCCCGGCTTCTTGCATTCATAACATACAAGAGGCCTTTTCTTTATCATTATTGGATTCTCCTTCTATCACGGGCCTCCTCTTGATTCCTTGCTTTTTTCTTCTCATGAATCTCTTGAATTTTTGGGTGATGAGTGCAAATTCATTATCCCCATCATTTTCTTTCGAGGACTCATTAATTTCCTCCTTTTGATCGGAGCTTTTTAAGGCCATGGTCCTCCTTTTCTTGGTCTCCTCCTCATCAAGATGTTGCTTGATTTGAAGTTCATGAGTCATCAGGGATCCCACCAGCTCCTTTA
Organism: Metroxylon sagu; assembly: GCA_017589505.3. Lineage (NCBI taxonomy): Eukaryota > Viridiplantae > Streptophyta > Magnoliopsida > Arecales > Arecaceae > Metroxylon > Metroxylon sagu. The sequence continues at coordinate 129,338 of JACVBY030000226.1, read as the reverse complement.
GAGGAAAGATATCGAGATATTTTGCCTCCTGGATAGCAGTCACTTTGGCTTCCCAAGATCTGGGCAAAGATATAAGAACTTTCCTCACAAGCTCACTATTAGTATATGACTTTTCAAGACTTTTGAGACCATTTACAATATCAGTAAAGTGAGTAAACATTTCTATAGTAGATTCATTTTGTTCCATTTTAAACAGCTCATATTTGTGAACTAACATATTAATCTTAGATTCTTTAATTTGATTAGCGCCTTCATGAGTAACTTCTAATCTATCCCAAATTTCTTTAGCAGAAATGCAAGTAGAGATATGGTTAAATTTATTAGCATCAAGAGAGCAATATAAAACATTCATGACTTTTGCATTAAGCTATGCCATTTTCTTATCATGATCATCTCAATCTGCTTCCAGCTTGGGAATATCAAGACCATTAGTTCTAAGAGTGCATGTGTGAGGGCCATTTACTATGATACTCCAAAGATCATAGTCAAGTGCTTGAACAAAAATTTTTATTCTAGCCTTCCAATAAGTGTAATTTGTGCCATTAAAGAGAGGGAGTCTGTTGGTGGACTGACTTTTAGTCATCATGGAACCAATTTGGGCTGTCATAGACCTTTAGCTCTTTGTCGATTAAGACAATTAGGAGCAAAAGCACCTGCTCTGATACCACTTATTGCCCAGCTAAGCAACCCAAGAGGAGGGCTGAATTAGGTTCTTTAAAAATTTCAGCAAGAATGTGCTATATTTGAAAACAACCAAATCTGTGTAAGTGTAGAGAGATGCATGGTGAATAGGAGAACAATCAACCATAAAAGAAGAATCACACACAAATACAAGGATTTATAGTGGTTCAGTGCCAATTCTTGCACCTATGTCCACTCCCCAAGAATTCCTTGAGAATTTTCTCCGCTAATCGTTTCCCAAATGATTATAACCCTAGCTAACCTAGCTAGCTTTTTGTTTACCAAGCACAAGGGAGCCTTACAAATCATCAATTCCGGGTTTAGCACACCCAACACCCTAGCTAACCCAGCTAGATTCTTGTTTACTAGGCACAAGGGAGCCTTACAAATCATTAATTCCGAGTTTGGCACACTCATGACAAGTTTCAACCAAGTTGAAACTCAAACAGGTATATAAGGAAACAAAATAACAGAATAAACAGTTTCTGTATGAGCAAATGAGACAATAATAACACTTTACAAATTTTGAAGATCTTCTTTTTAAATGAGCTTTTCCTCCTTAAGTGCTAAAGCTTTGAGCACTTGAAGAAGCTTCTGAAGTTGTTGGATAGAGCTTTGAATAAGCTTTAATAGCCTTTAATGCTTGAATGCACAGCAGCTCTTGAAACAAAAGAAGGCTGAATTTTCTTTTGAATATTTACTCTTTTTGCCACTTAAAATCCTTCAAAAACTCACCAAAACTCTTGCTAATCCATCCTTTTAACTTATATTTATAGTCCATTGAGGGATTAGAACGTTAAACTAACCGTTTATGACCGTTTGGAGTGTCAAAACTAGCCGTTACTGTGCTGTCCCAGCAGTTAGTCAGCTACCATGCTGGCTACTTTTGAAAAACTCTCTGTATAGCACAAGTAGTCGGCTACCATGCCGACTAATAAGTTTTAGCCTTCTATAAAATTTTCTGTGACTCAGAATCAGCTCGTTAGCAGGCATGGGAGTCGGCTAATTGCCTCCAGACTTCTGTTTTCTTAATTCTGTGCATCAGTAGCTAGCATGAGAGTTGACTAATGGCTTCAAACTCTTTGTTTTCTCAATTTTATGCATCAATAGCTGGCATGAGAGTTGGTTAATGGCTTCAAAACTTAGAGACTCAATCCAAGGCCAAAAAGACTTATTGTTTTGATGAAATTAAGTATGCTAGCTCTCATGTCTTGATCTTTTTTCATTAAATATCCTCCCAAACATCTGGATTTCAATCAATTGAAGCTTGAAACATCCTTCTTTGGTCTTATTCTTCTTGAAAACTTAGAAACTCAATCCAAGGCCAAGAAGACTTATTGTTTTGATAAAATTAAGTGTGCTAGCTCTCATGTCTTGATCTTTCTTCAAAACTTTCTTTCTTGAACTATAGTCCTTCTTAGGAGCTTGAATTCCTTCTTGTTCATCTTGGTGACCAATGCATGCCTACATTGCATTGTGATTCTACACCAAACCCATTAGTTACTTAATTATTTTGTGATCATCAAAATCAATGTGAGGTCAACACTCTTATTTTCTTCTTAAAGGGGAGCACAATTGTTATGCAGTTACCTTCATCTCCTCTTTAGCTCAGGTAGCCATAAACTAGCCCCTTGTTTTCTTTGGTCATTTCCTTTTTGCAAAACAAAGGAAAGTCCTCTCATTTAACCGTTGCTGCCCTTGTTATTCCTTCCTAATTTCTTGGCACGCAATCTTGAAGATCGATTTTTCTTCTCTCGTACCTAAGTATCTAACTCTCTCACTACCAAACGAGGGTGATATGGGTTGACTATCTAACTACCCTTAAGAAGCCGGAATGAAACCTCTATTTGGTTGATTAACTTTGCTTCCATCGAGATTTTCAATTAGCCATCTTGCTCAACCATCTCTCTTTTTTGCCATCTCACTTGCCTCCCATCGTCTGGGAGACTTATTTCCTCTCCACAACCGCACCCATACCTTCTCCAGCATCCAGTGAGTGTCCCTTTCCTCCGAAATCCATGATTAGGTCACTCTTAATTGTTTCATCTTTGTTTTGATTGAGCTGAGCAACTGGCGATAGATGGTCACGAGGAAGGCCTTAGGAACTATCGATCTTAGAAGGCTGAATTTCTCTCTCATCCACTGCACTACCATGAAAGGATCAGACACTTGTCATGTCAATTCTCTGTTCTACTTTTCTTTGCTACACGTCCACTCTTCTAGCCTCTCCATCTAGTGGCTCAATAGCGATGGAAAAGATCAAGGGTCAGATGAGAGGCCTGATCCCTTTATCTCTTGCTCATCTATGGGCATGGCCCATTGTATTGGGCTAGGCCATTTTTGGCCCTAGACCACTACTAGACCTATGTTATATGCTTGATTTAGATTGTGGATAATGTTTTGGGCATAGGTTGGATCTAAGCCATTTCTTGGCCTAAGTAATATTTAGCCTGAGTTATAGGTCGTAGGCCTAAGCTATGGTTTTGTTTTTAGGCTATAGGTTAGCATGTCATAGGACTAACCTAGGCTTAACTTATCTATATTTGGCCATGAGCCTAGGATATGGATGAGTCTAGAGCATATTTTGATTTTGGACCAAGGCCGTTTTTAGGGTAACAACCTAGTTTGGGCCATGGCTCAACTTAATCAGGGTCCATTGTTTTGAAACCATAACTACCACAACATTTATTATGCATATTCTGTGATTTAATTATGCATTATTATTGTTTATTTCTTGAAAATTATCTGTATATTCCATAATTTTATTTGATTGTAAAATATTTTGTATCCTAAGAGTTTAAATGTTGCATGCATTTTTGCTTGTTTAAGTTAATGATTTTTATACTCTCAATCTATAGAATATGTACATAAAGTGAAATTATTATTTATTAAATTCAAGACCTATAGTTTGAATACAATGTTTGATATTTTGTGACCCAAGGAGAAACATACAAACTAAGCATCTCATGTAAAGAGGTTATATATATATACATTCAACTAAGTATGTGTATTATTATTATAGATAGTATTAGATAACTTATTTTAGGAGAATTTTATAGATTGATGTAGGAGCTTAGCTGCCAAAGTGACTCACTCATTAAGGCTTATGGAATTTTTTTTCATATTAGTGTCATAAGATCCTCAGTTACAATATATAATTATCTATCTAAAGGAGGTTATTTTATGTTATAATTTTGGGAATGGATATGGAATATTATGTTAAAGGATAAACTGGCTTAAAAGATCTATATATCAAAGGAGATAGTTTTTTCAAAGGCTAACCTATTCTCGTGATTCGCTTTCTGTGGAAAGATCTTACTAACATGTTGTATTTTTTGCCCAAAGGAGAGTTTATACGATGCACCAAGACTCTCTAGATATATATAGTTATAAGGTATTAATATTATTTTATTGTTTATTACCCATATATTGATATATTGTATTCTTTATATTGAATAGTCCTCTTTAATGTGAATAATAACCATGATGATATTATAATCTTGACTGGCTTTAACCATAAGGGATGGAAAGAAGCGATAAAGTTTGCCTTGAGAATTTCTGATAATGACCTAATTTTATATGAGAGCAACCCTCATAAGCCCACTGATGAAAGCACTGTGGAGCATAAATATTTTTGTGCTAAGTAGGAAAGGTCAAAAGGTTAAATCATTTAAGCCCACATGCATGGAAATGTTTAATTCTATATATATATATATATATATATATATATATTATGAGTGGATTGTCTAAAACTAGCAATACCAAAGTTTTCTTTGTAGGACAAAGATATTAAATGTCTAATAAATCTAAAGCACAAAATTTGATGATTGAATTAATGGGTGTGAAATATGGTGATATGAGAGGTGTAAGAGACCTTATCATAATATTGGTTCATATTCAAATCAAGCTGAAAGCCCATAATATTATTTTTCTTGATAAGTTTGTGGTTCATTATGCTCTTAATTCCTTGCTTTTACGTTTAACTAAATCAAAACTACCTATTATGCTCTAGATAAAGCTGAGAGTTAATAATAAGATTGAAGCTGAGGTTAAATTCATTTGAACTATTAGTTTAAATTTATAGTCTGGTTTTCAACTTATTCCATATTTTCTTTTAGGAGAATTTAATTTTTATTTTTATTTTGGATAAATAAGGATATTCTTTTCATATTGGAGATAGAAAGATAGATTTGGTTTTAAATTTATAAATTGTTAGATTTTTTTATTTGATGGTTTATATAAATGATCATTCATTTCCAATAATGAATATACACTTGCTCTAATATAGAAAAGGTTGTATATAAAAGGCTTAAAATCGAAAAAAAAATTCAATATTGTGGCCTAAATGTTTAGATCATATTTCTAAAGAGAGAGTTAAAATATTTATTAAAGATGATATTTTACTCTCTCTTAATTTTGAAGATATAAAAATCTATATTGATTGTATTAGAAGTAAACCAACCAAGTCTATGAATAAGGGTGCAACTGATAGTATTGATCTTCTTAAGATTATGCACACCGATATTAATGGACCTCTGTCCTCTACTTTATATAATAATAAATATTTTATTATATTGATGACTTTTTTTCTTATGGTTATCTCTATCTGATCAAATAGAAATATAAAGCTCTTAAAAATTTAAAATCTACAAAATTAAGGTTTAGAAATAACCAGAGGTCATCAAAACTATGAGGTTTGATCATGGTGGTGAGTATTATGACAAACATGTTGCAACATGGTGGCAAATGGGATTATTTGTCAAATACTTATAGGAATATAAAAATGTGGCTCAATATACCATGTCTGATAATTTTGATTAGAACGGTGTAGCTGAAAGGCATAATTATACTGCCCTTAAGAATATGATGAGGAACACAATGATTATGTCTAACCTTCTTGAGTTTGTTTGAAGTAAAGCTATTAAGATTGCTTTAAATCTACTCAATAGTGTCCAATAAGTATGTTATCAAAATATTTTTTAAGTTGCTGATAGGAATGAAACCTAGTTTAAACTACTTTTATGTTCGGAGTTATCCTACTAAGGTTGGGATTTATGATCTTTTTGAGAAAAGACTGACTCTAAAATTACTCATTGTTGCTTTATTGAATGTCTAGAATATTCTAAGGAATATAGATTTTGTTGTCCTATATATGACATTGAGATTGTGAAGTCCATGACAGCAAAATTTTAGAATTTGTTATTACTTATATTGAAAGCTGTCAGCCAATTGATGAGAGTGAACCTAGTAGATTTGTTGGCATTCCTTTGTCTTTATTACATCAGGGTGTTATGCCCATTCATATAAAGATAGTAGATTATGAACAACAAGATACTGAACCTCCTATACCTAATTTTGCTCCTATTGAAATGCCTCATTACCAAGAAAATATTATAAAGACATCCGTGAGAAGATCTACTAGGCAAAGGAAATCCACTATTTCACATAATTATAATAAGGCTTTTTCACCCATTTCTTCCAAGGACTCTTTTAGGACCATTATGGCACTAGTGGCTCACTTTGACTTAGAGTTTCACTAAATAAATGTAAAAACAACTTATGAATGGTAATCTTTATGAATAAGTTTGATCAGTGCCTATACAACAAGATCGGTGGAAGCAAATTCATCTTTCTAGTACTTTATTTTGATGATATTTTGCATTCCACTAGTGATTTTGGTTTGCTACCTAAGACTAAGTAGTTGCTAACTTGATATTGAGATTCACAGGGATAGATCTCATAGTTTGTTAGGACTCTTTCAAAGACCTACATTGATCATATGCTTACTAAGTTAAATATGTAGAATTATAAGTTTGAAGATGTGCCTATTATAAAAGGTGTAAGTTCAATTTGAACTAGTGCCCCAAAATAATTTTGAGAGAGTTTATAAAGAATATACCTTATGCTAGTGCAATTAGTAGTTGGTAGCTTGAAGTATGCACAGGTTTGTATTAGACTAGACACTGCTTATACAATGAGTGTTATTAGCAAATATTTATCAGACTTTGGTTTGAATATTGTAAGGTTACCAAGAGAGTGATGAGGTACTTGCAAAGAACATAAGATTTTATGCTTGTTTATAGAAAGATGGATAATCTTGAATAATCAATTACTCATATTCAGATTTTAATGGTTGTTCTAATGGTATGAAATCCACTTCAGGCTATAATTTTATATCAGTTAGAAGAGCCATATCCTATAAGAGAGTTGAACAATCACTCATGGCTTCTTTGTATTATGCAGGCATGTATTTATTACATGCTATAGTGCTACAACTCAAGCTATATGGTTAAATTTTAAAGCTTAATATTATTTATTTCATCTCTAGACTACTAAAGATTTACTGTGATAATAGTTTTGTTGTACTCTTTTTCAAAGAACAATAAAAATACATGTAGTTCTAAACTTATGGAGATTAAACATCTCCTAATCAGGAAATTAATAAAGGAATGAGACATTATTGTTGACTACATTGGCATAAAGAGAGCAACGTTATTGATCTGTTGACCATGTGATCGATCTATTCAGTTATAAAACATGTAGACAATATGAATGTTTCAGGATCTTCAGTACTTAGTTAATAAGAGTTGATTATGTATGATAAACTCTCACATGTTGATTTATTATTTTGGAACTCATTTTGTCCCTAGGTAAATTTATGATGATCATCATTTATTCTATTAATATCATGTTGCTTTGATATTTGTATATACACATTATATATATATATGATATGCCATGTTGTTGAAGATCTTAAGACTTGGTATGAAACTTGAGTATCGGTTATGCATATCTCATTAGCAATAGCATAAGGAAATCTCAAGATATTTTATTAGAGACATACTAGGTATATCATATATGTCATTTGGGATTTCTCTAGCTTTTGGTTAAAGCATATAGTTTGATAAGAAATCATTTGGAGGACCGACAGTAAGAGAAAGCCTTATGAAATCACATGTGTTGTACTATTTTCTTATCATACTATCATGTCATGATCCATGTTAGTAGAGTTTATTAGCATGGATCGTTTCTATGTTAGTAAGGCATATAACAGTTATGATTTGGTGTTGATAGCTTTCATGGGATTGGATTTTTTCTAAGATATTATGCTAGAGGATGAAATGTTTTCAAAAATATGGCCACATTAAGATTTAGTTGTTCAGCATGAGTATTATTTTCAAATCAATAAATATTTTTAAAACTTAAATAACTATAATTAATGTTGCCCAAATAGTAGATTGTTGAAAATTTTCTATGTGTGGACTGCTATTAATTATTAATAATTTTAAATTTATAAAACTGGTTAAACAAATTTAGTCCAATGATATAGGTGGGATGAGTCTACTATTGATATCTGGATTCATATATTTCAGTTTGAGTGCACGTGATGTGATTAGCGGTTTGTATGGGCTTGAAGTCCGATGGTGATCCCTGATAGGAGAGCCTATTAAGATTTTATTATAAATAAGTTAGGTCCTCTTTTCTCTCTTCACATATGCAATCAATTTTCTTCATCAAGAATACTCCCTGGAGGAGTAAGAAAAGAAAGATCTAGCTCCAATATCTTCGTGAATGCCTCTTCATTGAAGAATTTCCTAAAGTTCTTATATAAATCATAATGACACAAATAGGTATGGTTTTAAATTTTATATTATCATTTGATGTTCTAAAATTTCACTTTTGCAATCCTAAACAAATTCTAACAATGACATTTCTATATATATATTTATATCTCTTAATTGCATCTATGTAGCTACTCTTTTTCTATGGCAATTATATAGAAATTAGAATTTTCATTTTCATTTATGTACATATATTTTTCATATTTTGCATTATTTGGATATTTTTTAGTGGTTATTATTAAATTAAGATAAAATAAATATATAAAGTCTTTAACACTTACCCATCGTATGATATTCACACTTTATTTTAGACTCTTTTAAGAAGATTTATTAAATAGTAAACAAATCTAATCCTTGTCTTTAAACTTAACAGTAAATGTTAAAATTCTCACTGCTGCTGCTACTTCTCCTCCTTATTCTCATTCTCCATTTCCTCCTTCCAAGATAGAAGGTGAATTACTTATGCTATTTTATTTTCAACTTATCTTATTTTGATTTGTGTTCTATTTTCAAATTTGGTTTTATTAGTTGTGTTTTATGTTTTTGATTTTTAAATTACTTTTCTCATGATTTTTTTATTGATAGATTAAGTTTACTGAATAAATAATCTAATAACTAGATTTAATAAATTAGCTAACTAGTTAACATCTATTTATAAATTATTTATCCAACATACATGATATACTTTGATTTGTTAGTTGTTTTAAGGATTCAAGGTAAATGCACATGACACCATGAACATCCATAGTATTTCCCCCTAGAAAAAACATATAATATTATACTTATTACTTCTGGATTATAAAAGCTGTTATTGAGAAGTAGAAATCCTCATAGCTACTTAATTGCTAAAAAATCAAGGGAAGTCTTTTAGAAAAATTTTTCTACATGAAATGAAAAATAAGATTGCATGTTCAAGCGTGAAAATTTTTTAAATAAAGACCTAGAGACGTTTGTTTTCCAAATCTCCAACTTTATACTAAACCTCGAAAAATAATTTTAACTTGTTTCTACCTTTTTTTCATTTTAAAAATGATGCCCATTTTCTCCATATTTTTCAATTTGGAAAATATGGCTTTCCAAACAGGTGTGATAGTGATATTTTCTAAAAGACAAAAACATCCTTGATTATTTGATGAAATTTCAAATATGTCCCTCCTTAAAGCTCTCCTTACTCAAATCTTCTCTCCTTCTTCATTTTTCGATTGGTAGCAAGCCCTAATGCTACTCCAACACCTCTCTCTTGGGGTGTATCAAATTTGACCAATTCTCTAATGTAGAGCATGAGTTGCAACAACCTCCAGATGACCATCCCTTCCTCTTGCATCCTCTTGTTGCTATGTAGGTCTTTAACAATGATATCTATCTCCTCCTCCCACATCTTCCTATACTGTTGCACCACCTTGTTGGTGAAGAAGGGAAGCGTCATGATGCGATGTATGTTGTGCTAGTGCCCGTTGTACATTGTGACCACCATGTCTTGGCCATTGTCAGTGAAGAAGTCAAACACTACGTTGCATGGTTGTGACTCGGACTCAACCCCTTGGGTGTGGAGGACCTTCGATGCCAACTTCGAGTTTGACACCACCACTAAGTTCCAATCACGTAGCCTTAAGAGTAAGACGTTGTCGTATTTTTATTTTTTTTATTTTTTTTTTATGCAATGGTAGAGGTCATTGTTGACTTGGAGCCAGTTGCCGAAATTGGGGATCAACATTGATCCGGGAGGAGCGTTGGAAAGCTTCAAGTTTAAGATCAATGTAAAGGATAGAAGGGAGAGGAAGATAGAAAGGGATGAGGCATCAATATTTTAAAAATCAGACCATTAATTAGACCATGGGTCACTAATTAAATTATTGGATCAATCCAAATTTTTTACATGTTGAGAACAAGCATGATATGAGTACATTTTCTAATTTTCTAGTTTGAAAAATTGTCTTCCATTTTTTGATAACGGATGTGTTTTTGAATTTTTTTTTTTTTTTCTATAGAAAAAGAAAAATTGAAAATGAAAATAAAAATTGAAGATAGAAAATGAAAAATAAAAAATCATTTTTTGCAACTAAGCAGCTCCTTAATATTTGTTAGCAGATGACTAGATGCTATGATTAATTGCCAAGAAGGTGAGTCCTGGCATTGATCATACTTCTAACAACCCATCAGCCTCAAAGGTTCAACAATACAATATACAATGCTATTATGAACTTTAAATATGGTTTAAAATTGCACTTATGCGAACTTTCTTGAGTATGCCTGATTTAGTTTATGTTGAGTTAGGTTACAGATTTGATCTCCTAATTAGTTTTGTATTCATATCTATTAGTATTTGCACAAACAAATACAATAAATAAGGTAGCATTTTATATCAATGTCCTATGGGTGATGCATGTAAACGTGTAGTTATAAATAGTGTCATCAATGTAGTTGCAGAAAACAGTCCAAACCCAACATAACCAATTAACCATCTTTACATATAACATCCCATAAATTTTCAAAGAAAAAAAAAGAAAATCCTTGTTATAAATAAAATATTTATGTTCTTCTACAGGGGCCACGTGTAACTGTGTTTACTTCAATAAGTTTGAACTAGTCCCGGCAACGGGCTTACCGGGAGCATTGATTCGATTTTATTAATGTTTAAATGCTAGGAGATGTTGTCACGTGTCGCCCACGTGATGAGTTGGCTCGGACGTTGGATACAACTTTCCTCGTCACTGAATAAAAATGAGGGGGGGGGGGGGGAAGTAGCGTGCTCTTTCTCAAAGAGGACAAAGAAAGAGAGAGAAAAAAAAAAAAAGAGAAAGAAGGAGCGAGACCAAACCCTATTAGGGCTCGACGACGACGAAGAACGAGACCAAGGGTCCAAGCAGCGAGCAGTGCCCGCAATGGCGGCCACCGAGGGATCGAGCTCCGCCTCGTCTTCATCTTCGTCCGCGTCGGCGGCGGATTCGTACATCGGAAGCCTCATCAGCCTCACCTCCAAAGCCGAGATCCGCTACGAGGGCGTCCTCGTCTCCATCAACCCCCAGGAGTCTACCATCGCCCTCCAGAACGGTACGCCCCCTCCCACCCGACCCCATTCTGACCACTCGGTATCTGTTCTTGGGCTATCAATTTTTTTCTTGGATTTGGTTGATGCAACAATTGTTCCTTCGATTCGCTCCTCAGGTGATTTCTTTTTGATTTTTTTTTTTTTTTTTTTTTTGGCTTTCTTTTCTTTCCTTTTCTTTCTGGCATCACTTGATCGAATCATATTCTTTTTGATTTTAAACTCCCCGCCTGTTCATATTCACAAAATCTGATATTTTCCGGCACTGTGGATAAGTTAGTGTCTTCTTGATCTTGGGATTGTCTCGGGTGGATAACGTTTCTGCTTTATTAAGCCTTGCTAGTCTGCAAAAGTTGTCCAGAAATAGCGATACCTGATTAGAATTCGAGAGTTGTTAGGCAGATTCCTTTTCCTTACTGGGAATTTTTCATCTGTTGATAAGTTGAATTGTCTGTCCTCCATGGTTGCAGTGAGATCATATGGAACTGAAGGACGAAAGAAGGACGGTCCTCAGGTTCCTCCAAGTGACAAAGTCTATGAATATATTCTGTTCCGAGGAAGTGACATCAAGGTAAATGGAAAGATCCCAATTGATTTTAAGTTTTTAGGGATAATTCCTGCTCTACAATGTGTCATTAATGTAATTAAGTGATGTTTCACCTACACTGCCTCTTATAAACGGGAAGTTTACTCAGTGTATCATTAATTTGTTAACTGGATGTTTCCTGTTAGTTTACTGAGTGTATCATGTGATTCTTACTGGGATCTTTTATTTGATCAGATATGAATTTTCTTCTGGACTTCTCATAATCATTATATCGGAGATCTGAAAATTCAATCATTTGTTTCCAATACTGATGAGGAAGTAGTGTAGGTTGTGAATAGCTTAACTTTCCTTCACTTCTTTATTAGTTTCTGTTTCTTTGAGCAGCCATAGGAATCATTTCATTTTACTTTTGAATCCCTGAACTTGCTTGTACTTGAATTCTAGCATTTTAATATGTCTATCGTATTCTGCAATTGTCCATGACTTGGTGCCAGACATTTTTGGATGAAACAAGGTTCTGCTGCTTAAGTTATTAGATTGTGAATAAAACATGCCACGATTGCACTAGATGTGGAAGAAGAGTTGGGGATATAAAGATGATCCCATGGTAGGTGTGGAAATAAGGTTAAAGCATGCAATCCGATGCATGTGAAGCTTGCAAAATTAGAGTTGATGCAGGTCCTTCTTTGCAAATAGAGAGAAATTAAGAGAGCAATTTTTTAAGAACAACTCCTCTAAAACAGACATCCTTAATTCAGAGCATGCGGAGTATAGCCAAGTGTTTGGAACAAACCATTTTAACACAGTTCCTCTTCAAGATCACAACCGTCCATCTATTATCTCTCCTCATCTCTTAGGTTGAAGTTTTGCTACCATCCGTAACCCTCCTCTCCACTTCCTGTGACAATAGAAAGACTAAAGGAGGCCGAAGGCAACAGCCAAGTGTGTAGAAAAAAATGCTTTTTTTGTGGACAGGTGTTTACGAGTTTTATCACCTTTGGCACCATCGCTGTAGACATATGTTTTATGTGTTTTGTCATTTATATAACCAAATCTGCATACCTTTTTCTTTTTTCTTTATCTTTTTCTTTTTTAAAATTGCATGACTATCTTTGGTTTTGTGGTACACACTTTGGTATTTATATTGTGTTTTGGTGGGCACTAATTGATGCAAGATCATGCTAATGTTAATTGGATGCTGTAGATACTTTAAATTATTAATGAAAGTTTATTATGTAAGTAAAACTTAAGTAATCAAACTAGAGATTTGATTGGATTGTTGAAGGTAGTTAATGGCCTTTTTATTTATCAGCACAATGTTTTCTAATGTTCTCTACGAATTACATACACACACAGACATCCATCCATGCATGCATATGTATGTCTGTATGTTGTTTACATATCATTCGATAATACAGGCCTGTATGTTAGTTTTATTAATTTTGGAGATTTTTACTCTAGATGACTCCTTTGATGCCTTGGTATTCCTTTAGGCATTTGGGGGCCATTGTCTTGGACCGTCTCGGCATTCTGACAACCTTGATCTATCATAATCATAATATGGTCTTGAAATCTTGGATAAACATTTGACTGATGGAACTGAAAAGTGGAAGCAATTGGGCAAAGAAGTATGAGGATGAGGAACAGTTTGCTGTAATCGTAGATTAGGATAACTGGGTGATCATTTTCCTTTTGTTTTTTTTTGTTTTTTAGTTTTTAAACATCCATTCCATAGTTTTCTCATATGTATTGTCCATGCCAGATACTAGTATTATAAAGATAGGAAGAATTTGTGAAGCTTTTTTCATTTTGACCTGCTTGAAATTGCTTATTTCCTCATCCTATAGCATATCTTTGCAATAAAGTTTTGTGAGGTTTCAGTGTCTTCTTATTTCTGGAGAGTTGAAACAGAAGATTCATGTGGGGCATGTGTCAGTCTACATGGGCATGGAACAAGAACAAGAAGAGGAGGGGCAAATATGATCTCAATTGAAAATGATTTCCAACATGATTGTTCTGGACATCATGTCACCTGGAAGTAACTGTTATTCCCATAGAATTTGACTGCTCAGGTGGTAGTATTATCATCACGTTTCTAGTTGTTGATGGCAACTTTAAATTTTCTAAGTTTTAATGGCTGAATAATATAGAGGTTTGGATGCATGAAGATCCATGGATATAATTTCTTAACAGTTAGTGTTAAATAGACTTGATGAAGGTCTAGTTAAAGCATTTAAAAGAACTTATTTTAGACACAAATTTTTAAAGTTAGGAACTATATATTAGCATTTATGTGTGTGTATTTTTTTTTCAAAACCTGAAACATTTTCTACATTTAAGATAGTCTTTTTCTAGGTACCTATCTTTTGACTTTATGTGTTTGGGATTTGTTTTACATTTAAGCTAGTCTTATCCTAGGAACTTGGTATTGTTTCTTTAAAAGGCTTTGTATTGTAGTTGGAAAGGAGTTCAGCAAGTAAATTCAGATAATTGCCAGTATTTTCAGATTTGTCTCTTTCTATCTCCCTCCTCTCCTCCTCCTCCTCTTTTCTTTTAACTTTCTTCCTCTATCCTAAATTTCCTCTTTTTCTTTTTAACTACTTTCCTTCTCTATTAGTTCTATAACAGTTCTGCATCAATTTGATATCAGAGCCTTCTCCACCAAATACTCTTCTGCTGTAAAACCTGTATTTCCCCTTCAAATCATCCTATAAAATTCCAGATTGGTGTTCTCCAAATAAAAAAAGAGTCTGAGCGACTGTCTTCTTCAACCTAGTGGGTTCAGCATACTTTTCTTTCTGAATATTCTTCCTCGCTGCATGCATTTTGCTGATGTGACTCCTAAATCAGCAGTGAGAAAAATGATCGATCTTGGAAAGCCCTAGCTGCTGTTGTGGAGCATCATCAACTCATGCTTTGGGATGTTCTTCTACATCGTTTAATGGATCTGTTGTGTTTGGGTAGATTTCCAACATTTGGTGCATCCTATATTTGGAAGGTCAAGTTGTTATGCTTGGACATTTTGTAGGCTTGGTGGGAGCTTGATTTTGCTTTAGTAAGGTAGCTTTCCCCATCTGATAACTTGGCTAAAATCTCATTTTAGGAAATCAATAGTTGTATTAGGTCCAGTTTGGTTTAGTCAAAGAGAGAGAGAGAGAGAGAGAGAGCCTTACCTGTTATTTTCTATCTTCCACTAGATTACATACAAGTATAACCTTCTTTTACTGATAATTGAATCACCTGCATCCATATTTTACTATAACATGCCACTTTAATTAGATGATTGAATACTTGCATGTGTGTCTCTTAGATAGTTTATTATTTTCATTAGTGTGTGCAATTTAGCTAGCTCGGCATTGTCTTATTCTCTATTCATTTTCACCATGGCCAAAAAGAACGATCCCCAACTCAGTACTTAAAGAGACACCCAAAATCAGCCTACTGAATTGGACAATCTCCGAGGAATTGTAGAGCAATATGGGTTGACCTTAGAATGCATGTTTGATCAGATTTCACAAATCCTAAAACACTTAAAAAAACGTTCCATTATTGAAGGCCTAAATGAGTCAGTACAATCAGTCTCCTTAGAAGAGTACAATCAGTCTCCTCAGAAGGGTCTGCATAAGGTTTCTTGCCCATATCTGGTACACAATATGCATCCAATATGGTTCATTTTGCAGCACCCAACCTATGATAAGACCACCCCCAGTTGGTGATCTTTTCCATGCCTTAGATGAAGAGATTGCTTTTGACCCTGATGAATATTATCCCAATGACCAACCCACAAGGTTTTTGAGAAACACAAGGCCTCAACATGGCCAAACTTACAATCCTAGGGCATTTGGCCCTCAAACTAGGAATCCTGAGAGACTTGTTTGACAGACTTATAGGAATGGGAATGATGATTCAGGAAACATTACTAAGAGAGTTAAGGTTGATGTTCCTGAATATGATGGGAAGCTTGATCTAAATATTTTTATAGACTAGTTGGATGGCATGGAAGATTATTTTGAGTGGTGTGGCATGATTGGTATAGAGCGTATCCGCTTTGCTAAGATGAAATTGGTAGGCTTTGCTAGAAAGTGTTGGCAAAGTGTACAATGCAATCTAGAGCATATTACGGAACCTCCAATGACCCAATGGGGAATTATGAAATAAAAGTTGAAGGAAAAATATTTGCCCACCTACTATAGGAGTCAATTGGTTGAACAATTGTTAAATTTTAAGTAATTAACTTCTAGTGTGACTGATTATATAGCTTGTTTCGAGGAATTTTTGCTTAGATGTAAAATTAAGGAAGAGTCTTTCATCACAGTCAATAGATTCATTAATGGGTTGAGGATAGATATTAAGCGTGAGGTTACATTGAGCTTTCCTGAGTAATTAGAAGAGGCTTACCACAAGGCTTTAGAGATAGAAAAATACCAAAAAGCCACTTATTTTTGACATGTCATCACATATAGTTGAGTCCCGCGAATTTAAGTTTATATCCCAATCAGCCGCCAAAGGTAGCATTGTGAAGAGTAGAGATTTTACAGCTAGAAATAGAGCTTCTAGTTTTACTAACCTTCATTCAAGTGAGTCCAATAATGATTCCCATGCTAGCAGTTCTTCGATCCAATGTCACCACTATCATAATAGGGGTTATATTGCTGCCCGTTGTGCTTAATGTGCCCTAACTTTAGAACAAAATTCCAGTATCCTATCTGAGGGAGAGGATCAGGTTGTGGATTTATTAGAATACCTTAGGGATAATGATGAGTTAGAGGTTGATGATCAACATGTGAATGTGGTGAGGTGCATTTTGTCCACTATCATTGTTAGTAACGAATGGAAGAGAACCACCATTTTTTATACTTTCATCAAGTGTGGAGAAAAGACATGTAAGCTAGTCATTGATGGAAGTAGCACCATGGGTGTGGTCTCTAAGTCTGTTATAGCAAAATTAAACCTTAAGGTAGAGCCACACCCGCAACCATTTAGGGTAGCTTGAGTAGATAACACTACCCTACCTATTGCTGAGAGGTGCCTAATTCCTATAAAGATGGATGATTATCAAATGAGATCTATTGTGATGTCTTACCTAAGGATGTAGCCCATATCCTATTTGGTTGCCTTTGGCTGTATGATCTTGACGTTACTAATCATGGTAGAGAAAATGCCTATATCTTTTGCTACAAGGGTAAGACTATTATTTTAACACCTACTAAGCCCATAGAAAAAAAAAGCAAGCAAACCAAAATCAGGTCTGCCCCCTCAAGTTCTTATTAAGAAGAGTCTCCACATCTTGAACTATGGAGCCTTTGAGAGAGAAGGATTAAATAGCTATCATAGCTAGAAATCTCTTTCCACCTCTTCTAATTATCAATTTGATTTTCCTTTTGAAGTGCGCCAACTATTGGATGAATTTCTTGATGTTATACCAGATGAGTTATCTAATGAGTTGCCACTCTTGAGGAACATTAAGCATGCCATCGATTTGGTCCTTGGGTCACTATTGCCTAATCTTCCACCCTATCAAATGAGCTTGAAAGAAAGAGCTGAATTGAACAGACAGAAGAACTTTTAGCTAAGGGTTTTGTCCATTATAGCCTTAGTCCTTGTGTGGTTTTAGCTTTTTTGACCCCAAAGAAAGATGGATCTTGGAGGATATGTGTGGATAGTAAGGCTATTAATAAGATCATTGTAAAATATAGGTTTTTGAATCCTAGGCTTGAGGATATGTTAGACATGTTAGCTGGCTCTAATTGGTACTCCAAGATTGACCTTCATAGTGGATATCATAAGATCCATATTAGGTAAGGGGATGAGTGGAAAACTGCTTTCTAAGACCCAGGATGGATTGTTTGAATGGCTGGTCATGCCTTTTGGGCCACTAATGCACCTAGCACTTTTAAGAGGTTCATGACCCATGTCTTACAACCATTCATAGGCAAATTTGTGGTGGTATACTTTGATGACATCCTCGTATACAGTCAAACCAAAGAGGCACACTTACGACACCTTCGCTAAGTTTTTGTGACTCTTAGAGAAATCAAATTGTATGCAAACCTTAAGAAGTGCTTCTTTGTACAATCTCATGTTCTATTCCTAGGTTTTATAGTCTCTACTTAGGATCTTGAAAAGGTTAGAGTTATTAGAGAATGGTCGAAAAGAAAATCTATCTATGAGGTTTGTAGTTTTTATGGATTAGCCACTTTCTATTGAAAGTACATTAGGGTTTTAGTTCCATCATGGCTCCTATTACTAATTGTTTAAAGAAAAGAGAATTTCAATGGACCACAACAGATACTAGAGCATTTGCTGATATTAAGCAGAAAATGACTGAAGCACTTGTACTTAGGCACCTTGATTTTAACAAGGTCTTTGAGGTTGCTTGTGATGCCTCTGGGATATGTATTGGAGGAGTATTGAGTCAGGAAGGTCACCCTATAGCATTTTTCAGTGAAAAACTTAATGAGATCAAGCAATGATATTTCACCTATGACAAAGAGTTTTATGCTATCGTACAGTGCCTTCGATATTGGAGGTATTACTTGTTACCCCAGGAATTTATCTTGTTTTCTGACCATCGAGCATTGAGGTATCTGAACTGACAAAAGAAATTGAATTCTAGGCATGTCAGGTCGGTGGAATTCCTTAATGAATATTCCTTTATGCTTAAGCATTGCTCTGGGGTACAACACAAAGCCGTTGATGCTCCAAGTAGGATGGCTACTCTTCTTCAGGTGATGAATGTTGAAGTGATAGGTTTTGAAAGAATGAAGAGTATGCCACTTGTCCTGATTTTGGTCTCATTTATCATGAGATTGAGAATGGTAATCATCGAGATCATGTTGACTTTGTTATTCATGATAGTTATCTCTTTAAAGTTACTAAATTGTGTATTTCACGTTCTTTACTAAGAGACTTTTTAGCATGGGAAATGCATGTTAGAGATCTAGCTGGTCATTTGGAAAAGGATAAAATCATTGCACTTGTTGAGGATAGGTTCTATTGGCTTTCTTTGAAAAGGGACATGCTTAGAATTGTCTCCCAGTGTCACACTTGTCAGTTGACTAAGGCTAGAAAGCATAACATTGGTTTGTACACTCCCCTTTCTATTCCACATGCACCTTGGAAAGATGTGGGCTTAGATTCTATCTTTGGATTACCTAAGACAGCACGAGGTCATGACTCCATTCTAGTTATTATAGATAGGTTTTCCAAGATAGCACATTTTATCTCTTGTAATAAATCCATAGATGCTTCACATGTAGCTAAGTTGTTCTTCAAAGAGATTGTTAGATTACATGGTTTACCTTCTACTATAGTGTCTGACTGTGATGTGAAATTTGGAGGTTATTTGACACTAGTTTAAAGTTTTCCTCTGCTATTCATCTACAAACTGATGGTCAAACAGAAGTACTTAATCATACATTAGGTGATGTGCTTAGATGCCGTGTTGAAGAAAAGCAAGGGAATTGGGATTTGATCTTACCGACAGCTGAGTTTGCATACAATAATTATGTCAATCGCTTTATCAGTAAGAGTCCCTTTGAGATTGTCCATGGCTATACACCTCGTACATACATTGACCTTGTGCCTTTGCTCCCTAATAGCTGCATCTCTTAGCCTGCCGACTCTTTTGCCCAATATATACATAATTTATATGCTGAGATTAGATAAAAAATTGCATTGAGTAATGAAAGTTATAAGCTATCTGCCAATGTGCATCGTAAGGCTCAAGAGTTCAATATGGGTAATTATGTCATGGTTTGGATTCATCTTGACAGATTTTCCAAAAAGTCCTTCAAGAAATTGCATGCAAGAGCCATTGGTCCTTTCCCATCGTTCAAAAACTTAGACCTAATGTATACTTACTTGATTTACCTACTCATATGAATATTAGTCCCGTTTTCAATATAGAGGATTTGACCATATACCGAGGCACCTTTGAGTCTCCTTTGCCTACTAGTGTTCCTGTAGGTTAAGTTGAGCTTAAGCCACCGCTTTTTCCAAACCAATAGGATAAGATTGAAACAATCCTTGATGGTGAGTATGTTGATTCTCTCATGGGTGGTTTTCAATGGTTTCTTGTTAAATGGCAAGGAAGGCCTGATTCCAATGCCACTTGGATTACGATGGATGAGCTTTGTGATTTGGCACCTACACTTTTGGAGCACTATCTTGAAGCTTACTCTCCAGAGTCGAGTTCTTTTCCTCTGAGGGGAGAATAATGGAGGTCCAGTCAAAGTATTTAAGAGAACTTATTTCAAATGCAAATTTTAAAAGCTAGAAACTATGTATTAGATTTATGTGTGTGTGTTTTTTTTAAAAACCTGAAAACTTGTTTTGCATTTAAGATAGCCTTTTGATAGATACTTGTCTTTTGACTTTATGTGTTTAGCACTTGTTTTACATTTAAGCTAGTCTTATCTTAGGAACTTATTACTTGGCATTGTGCTTTTAAAAGGCTTCTTATTGTAGTTGGAAAGGATTTCAGCAAGTAAATTCAGAAAATTATCAATATTTTAAGATTTGTTTCTATCTCTCTCTATCTCCCTCCTCTCCTCCTCTCTTCTTTAACTTTCCTTCTCTTTATCCTAAATTTCCTTTTTCTCTTTCTAACTACATTCCCTTTCTATTAGTTCTACATCAAGACCACAAGTCCATGTTTGAGTTCATGAGTTCGAGTCATTCTTAGCTTATTTTATTTTCAGGATTTGCAAGTAAAGTCGTCTCCACTTCTTGCAAAGCCACAGCCACACAGCGATCCAGCTATTATTCAGGTACATGTTATTTGGCATGGGATTTTTTTTTTTCCCCTTGATGCTCCTTACTGTATTTTCATTATGGATCATGTGCTTTGCAGTCGCGCTATTCTCAAGCACCCACTCCAAGTACATCAGCTTCAGTTGGAGGTGATGCTCTTACTGGTCAAGGCTCCCTTGCTGCGCACTCATCTTTGGCCAGGCCATCATATCCAGAAGCATTTTCACCATATCAATATGGGGCTACCCCGGGTTCCTGGGCCTCCTTACCTGCTTCTACAAATATAAATGGAGCCCCTTTTAGTGCACCTATGTATTGGCAAGGATATGCCAGTGCACTAGATGGCCAGGCTCCTGCTCAACAACAATCATTTCCTTTGCAACCCCCTTCAGCAATGCCTCGAGATCAGTTGCAGTTATCTGAAAATCGGGCACCACCAAGCATGCTAAATTTCACAGATCCTGCCCCTTTAACCTTGACGTCTGCAGCCACCTCTTCTCATTTAGGAATTTCTAACCCTGCCGATATATTGTCATCAGTATCCCGCGATGCTTCTCAACTGTCTGATCCATTGTCATCTCCACCTTATTCATCGGCAAAGACCTCATTCTCTTCATCTAATCAAGAGTTAAATGCCTCCATGTATTCAATTTCTAGCAAAGCTGGATCTTCAGCAATACCAATCCTACCCATACCAAGTTTACCTTATTCCTCAGCTTCAATTCTGGGGTCTGCTGCATGTCCTTTAACTACATTGCCTCCACTGCTTACCCCTGATCAGTTCGCACAATCTAGGTCAACTGCTTCCTCCTCTGACCAGAGACCGAGCCCTGAGCAAGAAGACATGACTGCTGTTTTAAAACCATCATCAAACCCACCATCGTCAGTTAGTTCACTGCCGCAGGCACCATTGTTGCCATTACCATTGCCTTCTCAACAGGTGCAATGTCATTTTCTATTTGTTTTAATATATAAACTAAATTGTTTCGGCAGGTTAGTTATGTGCTGCATGCAGTTTTTGTTATTTGCTAAAGGGCATATTGCCCTTAACTGCTGCTACTTTTTTTGTGTGTGTTTTCTAAGGATGTCTCTGAAATAGTCTGGAAATCTAGATATTGTGCATGTTATTTTGAGTACTCTCACTTTTGCTTTGTTGGAACTTTTGAATCCTAACGTCCAACTAACCCACAAATGTTGGGTAGAGGCTAGGTTTCTTATTGAACTACCATTGCAATTTAATTTTGAAAAATTTAATGGAGGATCAAGAATTTCGATTTTACAATGTAAGGCTTGTGATTGTGATTTCAGATGGAGCTCCATCAATGATATCTCATGAAATTATGAAATGAGATTCCCTTGTAATCAGGGTTTTTTGAACTGAACTGGACCAGTTGGTTTGGCCTGAATTGAACTAAATCGATCGGTTGCCGATTCATTTTGCCATATCAGTTCGGTTCTATTGAAAAACCATGGAAAAACTATTAAAAAATCTGGACCAAAAGTGAAAACTATGGTTCTAAATTAGCATCAGGTATTAATTTGCTCTTCTTTTAGAAAGCTAGAATTAGATGCTCTATTCTTCATGTCCCGTACACGTTCCTTTTTCTTCCCTTTATTTTTATAAGGAAAAAATTCAATGGCCATCCCTCTTGATAAAAAATATATCAAATTTAATTACCTCTTATGACAATTTCATGTTCCTCTATCTCCACTTCCAAATGAAGCAAATAATTGGATTTTCTTTTTCTTTAAAGAATAGTTGATAATTAGTAGATTATGAGTCTATATATATATATTTTGGATACATATACATCATACATGTAATGAACATTAATTATATATACCAAATTTGATTACCTCTGTTTTCTTTAATCCTTTGACCTTTCTCTTTCTCCTCTACTCTCAAATGATGCAAACAATCAGCATATTCTTTCTTTGAAAGGATGGCTATAATTAGTGGATCCTGTTTATACAAAATTTAATTATCTCTGTTTCCTTTAATCCTTTGAACTTTCTCTTTCTCTACTTTTAAATGATGCAAACAATCAGCATATTCTTTATTTAAAGGGATGGCTATAATCAGTGGATCCTGTTTTTGATGGATGGGTAACAAATAATCAACAGATCTAAGGTAGCTATATATATTTTAATATCTATAAATGTACATGTATTTAAATTAGCATGAGGTATTAATTTACTCTTCTTTTAGAAGGCTAAAATTGGATTCCAATACATTTTCTTTTTCTTCCTTTTATTTTTGTAAAGAAAAAATTCAATGGTCGTCTCTCTTGATTAAAAATATATCAAAGGGATAATTGCACTAAGAGTACATGAATTTATTTGGAATTTTCAATTGAGTCCTTATACTTTTTTTTTTTGGTCAATAGAGTATACCAATACATAAAAGTTTTTCAATCAAGAACATTTTTAATAACTGTCAATGATGACTTAGCAGATGACACGACGGTCGTCAATGATGACTTAAGTATACCTTTTTTTTTTCAATTAAGTAAACTAATTTGTACAAATTTTTCAATTAAGTATACCAACTCATAAAAGTTTTCAATTAAAAGTTTTCAATTAAGTATACTTGTTTAAATCCAACTAGCATTTTTCGTAAATACATGACAAATTAATCAATCAAAAATTCTCATATATAAAATTTTATGCACAATAACCCAAAAGAATAATATTATTATCTATTTATGTAAAAAAAATTTTATGCATGAAAGGTTAAGCAGCGAAATAGTGATTTTTTTAGTTGCTTGACTAATAGTGAATGAATTAATGAAAAAATTACACTTCAACTACATACCTTTTTTCACATTGTAGACTTTTTAATCTGTTACTAATGCATTTCTTAGTAAAAAAATTACTCTCTCTCTTATATAGAGTAGACATGTGAATCCTAGAGGCCGTCTGGCTCTACCACATAGAGCTAGCTGTTAAAAGAGTATTAAAGAATAGCTTCTGTAATTCTTTTGCTCACATTTATTATTACTTAATTAAAAAATACTTAATTAAAAAACTTTTATGAGTTAATGTACCAAATTGAAAAACTTCTATAAGTTCATATACTCAATTGAAAAAAAAAATGTATATTCAAGTCACCATTGACAATCGTCATATGGTCCGTTAAGTTATGATTAATGGCCATTAAAAATGTACCTGATTAAAAAACTTATATGAGTTGGTATACTTAATTAAAAAAATAAAAGTATAAGGACTCAATTAAAAATTCTAAATAAGTTCATATACTTATATTGCAATTATCCCTATATCAAATTTGATTATATCTTGTGGTAATTTTGTGTCTTTCTATCTCTACCCCCAAATGAAGCAAATAATCAGATGATCCTTTTCTTTAAAGAATAGTAGATAATCAGCAGATCATAAGTCCATATATGCATTTTCTTGATGCATATATATTGCATATATAATGGATATTAATTATGTATACAAAATTCGATTACCCTATTTCTTTTAATCCTTTGATCTTTCTTTTTCTCCATTCTCAAATGATGCAAACAATTAGCACATTCTTCTTTTAAAGGGCGGCCATAATTAGCGGATCCTGTTTTTAGTAGTAAATAATCAACATATCTAAAGTAGCTATATGTGTGTGTGTGTGTGTGTGTGTGTATATATATATATATATATATATATATATATTTGTGCATGCATTGTCCAAATAATGAACATTCCTCTTACCCATGAATCTTAAAAAACATTGAAAAATTAGACCAAAATTGAAAAACTGTTAAAAAATAAAAAAAAAAAGGAAAAAGGGCGTTATGCTGCTTGTTTGGTTTGGTAGTCTAGTTCTATTTGGACAAACTGAACCAGTCTGGTGCCGGTTTGGCACCGATTCGTGGTTCCACGGACCTTGGTAAAATCAGAATAAGTGCTAAAAAAGTGATGCAAATTTCTTGATCAAGCCAATGCTCTGGTGCAATTTAGACTATAGATACAAGTATTGACAGATTAACACCAACCTATAACATACTCCAAGGTCAAGACTTTAGTAGATGTATAATCCCAATAGATGAGCTGCAAAAGCAAAGCCATTATGTATTAAATACAAATATGCCCAAATTCTAAGACCAAAACTGATACAAAGGAAGAGTTTCTATTTGAAAGCTAATTAAAAAGGTCTCGCGATGCAAGAAACTTGCTGGTACACGAACCCACTTAGTATTTCTAAATTCATGACAAAATCTATCAGCATTTTTTTCCTTCATTGATATAATCAATTTCTTGATAAGGAATCCTGGAAAAGTGGCTACATTGTTAGGAGACCAAAGTTCGGTCATTTCTGGAAGAAACAAATGAAGATAAATATAGGATGACTGAACCAAAAAACCAGTAGGGGATGCAGTCCCATGCTGTGTTGATACCTGGTACTGTGCTGGTTTTTCAGGAAACCAATGCACCCCCGGTACCAGTTTTTCAACCTTGATACAAATGTCTATAACCTATAATACCAGTAATCTATGAAAATCATTGTTATTTGGCCTGCAAAGCAGGTTGCTTGCTACAAGTTTATCAATGCACTCTAACCTGATCTAGCTGATCAAAGTGTTTAAAAGAAAATGAAATGAAGAAATGCATGAGCCTAATAGGGTAAATAAGAAAAATTCTTAAATCAAATTTGAACACATAAATTAGAAATCTTTGTGTGAACACATGTTGAATATGTGATATAGTTTGTCTCTTTTAAGCTGCTTGATAACATAAAAAAAGGTAATTGTGGTTCACACCTGTTTCTGTTAGCTTCAAGGCAAATGCAATGGTAAATAAGATATTATTCTGCTGCATGGGATTAGGTGTCAAAATAAGGCAAATGCAATGGTAAATAAGATATTATTCTGCTGCATGGGATTAGGTGTCAAAATTTGGGTTTCCTTGGAAAAAGCATGAAGAGCTTGGACCATTTTATGTAACAGTTGATTAATACTGATGGATTCTTGTTCTTCATGCTTTGTCATTGTAAGGTTTAGGAGGGTTAGATGTACATAGCCTTAGTCCTGCATGTGGAAAGGCTATTTTGGTGTTTCGAACATGTGACAACCAGGTCACAGTGGAGCAAACATACCGTTGTGCCAAGGCCTGTTCTCTTCATGACATGAAAACAAATGCTGACACAAAACCTTGAAAAAGGAACTGAAGCCTAATGAATCAGAAGTTGTGGTTTCAATTAGCTAACATATGGTTTGGTCCTAGTTCACTACTTTAAATGTATTAGACTAACCTTTCTATGTATGTTCATGCGTAAATACACATATACCCCTGGAGTAAAGGAAAAAGATATAACCCATCTATCTATATATCTGATTGCATTATTGGGGTCTGCTTTTGGAGTTCTTTCTCCACCATTTCGGACAATGACATCAGCTGATAAGTTTTTATGAATCAGTCATTATGAAGTTGTACATGTTATTTAGAGATTTGTTTCTTTGCTTTATTGGAATTCATGAATTGTAGCATCCAACTAATCCACGACTATCAAGGAGGGGCTATAATTTTGATTTGGGATGGAAGACTTTGATCATAATTTTATATGCAGCTGCATTCTTGATAGCACAAAATTATGAAATTCAGATTTTCTTGTTCTCTGTAAACATATTTTAACCTGAGCACTACTTTTCTTAAGAAACCTGCTACATTTGAGTATATTTTAGTGGTTAAATTTCTAAAGTTCACTCCTTTTTGCTGCCTTTTTTCAATCTTCACAACTCTTCTTTATGGAACTTGCTTGACTTTTATCAGCAACCTTTCTTGTACTTCATCTTGGCGGGAGAGGGACTGGAAATTTCACTTTTATGATGCATGTTAAAATTTTAAAGGAATCGAACATCTCTTCACATTCAAAAGCTTGAGGAGAAACTGAGAGTAGCTATGTCACTTCCCACCTGTTTTCTGAAATGAGCTCTCTTTGAATGTGGAAACATAGATCCATATGGCTCGGACTACTGCTACTCTATGCGAACCATTGTAATTTGGCCTTCAAAGAAGTAAATTGTTATCATATGTCCATGCAATGTTAACCTGCTTTAGCTGTTCAAAGGAGTTACCAAAAAAAAAGTTAATATTATACATCAAATTCGAGTACATACATTAGAGTTCTATGCATAAAAACATACTCATCCATAAAGAAGTGACATTTCTGGCTTGGGTCGGCACTGTGCTCTGCTTCAACAAATGTTAATTTTGGGTGGGATTGGTGAATCATGCGAGGTTGTTAGATGTGTGAAACAGAGGGCTTGTAATAAAAACTTGTGCATTTATGCAGTGAATAATATATATGTGACATGTAGTTTTTTTATTTTTTAAGCTGCTTGATAGCTTTAAAGAAGATAATTGTGGTTCATCCCTGTTTTTGTTGGCTACAAGGCACTGCAATGGTAGACTATATAGTATTTTGCCCTTTATATCAAAATAGGGCTGGACTTATTTTCAAAGATCTTTTTAGTTTTTCCTCACTAGAAATTCTTTACTGTTTGCTTAAATCTGCAGGGCCAGGGTGGGGTGGCTGAGTTCACCGAAGAATTTGATTTTAGAGCCATGAATGAGAAGTTCAACAAAGATGAAGTTTGGGGGTCACTTGGGAAGTCAAAACTAAGAAGCGGAAATGGAATGGAAGAAAATCCAATTCACGATCATGTGGAGGTTGAAGAGGGTTATGAACAAGATCCCAAGTTTGACCACAAAGTAAGACATGCTTGTTTACTGTTTTCTTTAATGTTTCATTTGCGTCTCATGTTTGTTCTTCCAACACTTGAAAGTCAAAACACTGGAATTTTATAACAAAATCTAGATCCTGAAAAGTTGAGTTCCTATTAGAGGAGCTGGTTAGATGCAGACTTGGTTGCTCACTAGATGATGTGACCAAGACGGTTTTTGTGGTGCCTTTTAGTGAATAATTCAATTTATAACCTGTCCTTAAACCAAAATCTAGTTTCTGGGGGAAGTTGCAGATGGTACAAATTTGACTGCACCTTACTTAAACATCTAACATCCTGCCTGAGTTTCAGCTAGGTGGTGCACATGATTCTGGGGTTACCCAAGAACTGAACTCAACCGACTTCATTGATGGTTCAGATTTTAACATAGGCTGGTCGAATCTAAGTGGTTGGTAACCTGATCCAACCCCAAACAAGTGAATTCATAGTTATCAGAAGTGGACTGGACATCAATCCAGTGAGGGACAGAGTTAATGGTTCAATGGTCCAAGCAATGGGTTGGTCAGTGGTCAAAACCGCATGAATAATTAT
This sequence comes from Metroxylon sagu, assembly GCA_017589505.3. Lineage (NCBI taxonomy): Eukaryota > Viridiplantae > Streptophyta > Magnoliopsida > Arecales > Arecaceae > Metroxylon > Metroxylon sagu. Next base: position 101,414 of record JACVBY030000226.1, on the reverse strand, counting down.
AATTTAGTAATTTTAAAATTTAAATATTTTAAATGAAATAATTTAAAATACAATATAATATAATATCCACACTGATACTTTAAATTAATTTTAAATTTCTAAAAAAATAATAATGGTAGTTTACAAGTATTATAAAAGTATAACAAAGATGTAAAATCATCAGTAAAGTTCATATCCATAATGTTACAGATAGGTTGGAGAGATCAGATATGGAAAGAGATATTGAAGCTTAAAACATAAAAAAGCTCTTAAAAAGTAACACTTATATTTAAATTATGTTAGTTAAAAGGTAATTCGATGGTACGGTTTGACCATCCTTGCTGTATTGTATCAAAGTTTTTATTGATTCTTGTTTTTGTTTTTGTAACCTATCATATCCAAGATTTATAGAATATTTTTTGGGTTTTGTCATTGTATGAGCCTGTTGAGTATATCAATTGTTGGTTTATTCTAATTCACTAGTTTAAATGGGTTTTCTTGGAATAAAGAATCAGTAGATTCTTATGCTGATTAATTTTTTTTAAAGGGAAAGTTTGAGAACCTATTCCCCCCCCCCCCCCCCCCTTTTTTTCTTTTCTTTTTTTTTTTCAGCATTAACTGGTTGGTATTCTAATTCCAAAAACTGAGATAGTTTCTAAATTGGTTTTGTTCTGGATTAGTCCCTAACATGAACCAATCTGAACCTTGGGCAAGCTAGTTCAGCACTCTCCATGTTATCTATTTTTCTGCTTGATGAAGCTCTTGCTTGGTTAGTGGTTTTTATATTGATAACTTTGCAAACAAATCGTGCGGTGTACCTTAAAGCCATGACCCAGAGGCAGAAAAATGCTTATCAATGAGCAAGCCCTAGCTTTCTGGGGATGATAAGATCACAGTTCTTAAATAGAGTTAAGCATTTAACTTCTGCTTTGACTAGAAATTATTTAATCACAACTCTATTGATTTCCTGTTTTGCAGCCTGTATATAATAAAGATGACTTCTTTGACAATCTTTCTTGCAACTCGCTTAATCGAGGATCATGGAGTGGCCGTACCAGGTTCTCTGAGCGAATGAAATTGGACACAGAGGTTTGGAATTGCTCATCTTTGCTTTTTATATCGAAAATTCTTCATGATGCCAACTGAAGAAATTGTTGAAATTGTTGTTTGGCTGGCAGACTTTTGGTGAGTTCCAGCAGAGGACTCAATTGGGTCGTGGCATTCATGGGCCTGCTTATTCTGGTAACTTTAGGGGATCGTACAACCGAGGAAGAGGTTATGGATATTACAATGGGAGGGTGCGTGGGGGATATAGACCTTTCTAGAAGCTTATATGTGTTTGCGGCTTCCCTAGGATCTGTGCTTTTTTGCCAGTGTGCTCGTGTCAGTCTTGCTAATTCTACCTTGTTATTCTGTCTGGCGGCTCTCAAAACTTCTCTCCTACCCGCATCAAGTCATAGCCTCATTGGTGAGCGAGGCTTTGCACTTGACCGCCAATGTGAAATAATTTGTCTTTAAGAAACTTATGTTATGTCTGCCTACTAATTTTTCATGGTATAGCCTTCCCTTCTTTTTTTTTTTTTTTTTTTTAATGTTGTTTTGTTTTTCAGGTTTCCTTTTTTGTATTAGGAAGCATTCCATATTTCTCCTCCTAACACGTTCTCAAGTAATTTGAAATAAATAACTGTTAATGTATGCTTACCAGCATGTACATCGTTCAAGTGATGAGAAAGGTTGACTTATGAATTTTATATGGTTATGAATGACGTTAAGTTTGGTAATTATCGTTCGGTTTTATTTGATGCTTAGCTTATCTAATCCTTTTAATTGTTTTTTGTTTTCATTCTTAGAAATTAGGATGTGGAGCTTGCTTGTTTGGAGCGGAACTTAATGAATCAGAGTAAGATGTCGTAGAGATGATGTCTGTTGAAGTAGATTTGCCAGAATTAAGGATAGGGACCACCGATGGATGTTTCAAAAGATCTGTGGCCTTGAGTCTACAAGAGGCGGATACTGATGGAATGGGGGTTTCTCTTTGGCTTTTTATGGTGAGAATGTCTTGCATAAGCCTTGGTAGGATGATTGGTGCTTAAAAACAAAATTCCGCTGTTGGATAACGACTCCTGGTAGGGAGGCATGCCTGGTGCTTGAGTAATCATGAAATCCAATGGCTACTTTTATTTTATTTATATTTCTATTTACTCGTCTACCCATTAGGAGTGATTAAAATTGCATGTCAGGAATAAGTCATGATGCCTTCGCGGCATCGAATAAGCATGATTTCAAAGCCATGGGAACGATGAAGGCATTTATATTATCATACTATTTATATGATAAAAATATAGTATACAATACTATCTAGTGTGGTAGAAAGAACTATATTATAATATAATATAGTTCTTTCTACCACACTATTTCAGATACTTATGATTCCAGTCTTTTCATTTCATTTAAAACTTGGAGTTGCGAATTTGTTGTGAAAAGGTTGCATCATGAATAGAACCGTGAAAAATAAGAAGGAACCAGTACCACAGAAAATGGTAGAACAGACTTGAACATAATGGTCACTGTACAAGAATCCTTTTATCTTTTTTTTTTCTTTTTTTTTTTTTTTTTCCTGAAGTCAAATGGATAACAGAAGAAAAAACCAAAAAAAAAAAAAAAAAAATTGTAATGATCTGCGTATTTATTTGGTGCGGTGCGGTGCGGTGAGGAGACCAATGGTTGGCGTCCTTTTGTTGACCAAACGTCTGCAAAAATTATTCCATTCTGGGGGCGGGGCCCAGTCATCTTACATTGAGCTTCTTTTTTTCCCATTGACGTAAAAGCTTGCATTGCGATTCTTTTTTCCCATTGACATAAAAGTTAGTCATCTTCATCATCTAAATCGGATCCCAGAGGAGTTCTTAATTCATCAGTTACTTGTGCTGCTGCTGCTGCTGCTGCTGCTGCTGATCCCTTCCTCCCTCTTCTGGACGGGTGCGATGGCGTGTCGCTGCTCTCGTTGTAAGAGTGAATCCAAGAATGAGAACTAGAGTCGTGACAACAAGTATGGCTGCACCGAGGAATACTCCATTCTTGACGATGTAGCAATTCCCATCGATCCAACCCTTCCCGTAGGACTGCTCGGCGTTCATGCTCGACCCAGTAGCCAATAGAATAGTAGCCAAACCGAAGCTGATCCTATAAGAGATGGTCAGTTAAGTAATTCGACCAATCCTAATCCAAAAAGCTCAGGGGGGGACTTTAGATCAGGAAAAATAAAAAAAAATCCATAAAAAGAAAAAGAAGAAGATGGCATTTCTATTGAAGGAATTCAAAGACGAGTCATATTTATTGGAGCTTTAAATCAGCCATCAATGTTGCATACCAAGATAAAACCAACAGGGTGATGGGGACAATTGGGCTCCTCCCAGCCTTGTCATCTCCCGAGCGAAGCCTGCTGGTACCTGCTGCGGAGGTCCCAACAATCTGAGCTACTGAAAGGCAGACAACTGCTACGATCCCCAATCCAAAAGCAGAGCTCCTTGGCAATGAACAGAGGCTACCATCCAGTTTCAGATCTTTTGTCTGCAAAAAGAAAAAGAAAAAGAAAAAGAAAAAGAAAAAAAGAAAAACCCGGTCACAATTGAATCAGCCAGAACGCCACTCACTCATCCCAATCCAAAAGCCCCTAAGCCGTCATCACCTCTACTTTCTGGAATTCGGCTGCGACGGAGCAAGAAAAGGCGACCGTTCCAAGGCACCCGACGATGGAGCAGATCACCAGCTTCCAAAGCTTCTTGGGCTTCTCCATCGGCGGCTTATTGATGCAGCAAGAATGTCTCAAGGTGCAGCCAAGATATTATTCTCAAGGCTTGCCCGGTGGAGAAGGGATGATGGGCCTCCTCTCGGCTTGGGTTTGGTTTTCCCCCTTGAGGATGTGGGTGGCTGTGCCTTTGCTCTCAAGGATTTCATTGCTTTGGAGAGGAGAGGAGGGGAGAGGAGAGGAAAGGGAGGTGGTTGTATCTGGTGGGAAAGAGACGACTCTTGCTTGCTCTTCGAACAAGCCTGTCCCCAGTTGAAGCCTTTCCGAGACGGCGAGACCCGCGGTCAACTGCAGATGGGTGGAAGAGTGTGGGGGGGGGGGGGGGGGGGCACCTTTCGAAACGAAGTGGCTGGATGAAACCAGCGATTGGATGATCTCTCTCTCTCTCTCTCTCTCTCTCTCTCTCTTTTGCTACGCAGCCGGCGATTGGATTGGTTACCAATTGATCCAGCGATTGGATGCCAAGGGGGGCAATGCGGACCGAGTCATCCCCATCGGTTGACCTTCGTTGATGTGAAGGCTATTTAAACAAAAAAAAAAAAAAACAAGGCCAAGGCACTTTAAAATCCACCGATTTGAGAAGAAAACCGTAGTCTCGTCTCATGAGAGCAGGAGGAGGAGGAGGAGCGGCAGCAGCCGCCATTCCAACATATCCAAAACGAGGGCGGGCCTACAGGAGCCTGCTCAATATAATAATACCCGAGTAATAAGCTTTTATATATATATATATATATATATAGTTTTTAAGTATCAAGTTGAACTTAACCAAAGAAAATGTGCCGTCCACGACTACAAGAGCCAAGATGAAAGATTGAAAATTTATAAACTGACCGAGAGACATTCAAATACGTTGGCCAAGATACATACAACAACCGAGATACTATAAAATATCAACTAACACAGCAAAATTCCCTATTTTAAATGTATCTTTTCTTTTTCCAAATTGTGCTGCTATTGGATAAATGAAAGAAGGAAGAGTTGGATGAGAGTTGATACATGAGAAACATAGCAACATCGAAGTATTAATTCACTTTACCTTGCTAGGTCAAGATTTGATTGAATTAGGATTCTTCTTTCCTTGTATTTTGAAGAGGGAATGAAATATTAGGCCTATTAGAACCAAAAAATAAAAAAGAAAAAAGAAAAAATCTAGGCTTATTAAAACCGCTAACATATTTAAAACATAGAAATGTAATATTTGTACTTTACAAACAAAATTTTATTTAAAAAAAAAAATCTAGTAGCATGAGATTAAGTCTGATAGAAGATGGAGTTCTTCTCTGAGGGAGGTGAGGCTAATCTAGTGCCTCCTCCTCTTTTATTTAATTCTCTTAACTTCCTTCTCATGCATCAATCAACAATAAGTTCACATTCAAGAAATCATATATTTGTAGATAGCCTTGGTTCATAACCGTAGGTAGAGATTTAGTTATTCAGTTATGATATCAAAATTATTTTGAGAATTTAATAAATATAAACATTAACATATTATTTGAATTTGTTTAGTTTTGAAAAACTTGTGATATATATATGAATAATTATTGGTTAAATTATAATATTTATTAAATTTATTTTGAATACAGCTTCTTAAATTTTATGTGTATATGCAGTGGACTCTCACATCCTGCAATCCACCTATGGGTTTGGAGGATGACATGGAAAGGATAAGAAGAAAAAAAAAAAAGGAAATAAGTTGAAAAAAAAAAGGAATCATTTTTCTCATCCCTTCCATACTTATACTCTAATCAATCATTTCTATTTGAAAAGTTTTCACAAATCTAAATGATTTAGCATAAGATTTTGACCATCATGGAAAGCCTTGAATGCCAAGTTGACCATACATTGAAAAATTGAAACCGTCCCCCATGTCATGCTACTGCTTGATTTCCGCTTCTTAATATATGTCAAGCGTCAACCAAGTACTCCCTCCCTCCCTCATGGAAGCTTCATACAATTCTGATCTATTAAGATGCCAGAAGAAGTGACAATGGGGCCAAAGACCTGCCGACCTCCCTTCAATTAAATCCAAAATTTATAATGACTATGCCCGATGATAGGTCCAACCAAGTTAAATCTTATTGTTGGACTCAAATTTTTATTTGATCGGTTGGGACTAAGGTAGATCCAAACCTTAAAATCTGATATTTTTATTAGATTATAATATTTCTCGAGGGATTGAAGCTATCAGAATATATTTTATTGCACATGCATCTACGTGACGCTTGTCATGTTATATATATATATATATGAATGATATTCTGCACCTCTTGTTTATTTATAATCTACTTGTGATTCATAGATCTAGACACAAACCATAATAGCAGCTTGTTGGTGATCCCTATTTTACCATTTGGTGCTGTTATTAGCCTGTGTACAGAGGAGTGGATTGAGATGGGAAAGGATAATGGAAAACTACAGTGGAATCTCGTTTGGCAAGGATAGAAGTGCTAGAAGAACAAATGTGCTAGATCGAGCTGGGCTAAATAATTAATTAGATTGAAATATCTTCTTACATGATCGCGAGATTATTAAATTGTTGACCATGATAACATCGTTCCAAGCATTACTGAAGCACCTCGAAAATTTGCCACCTTTTTCTTTTCTTTTCTTTCTTTCTTTTTTTTTTTTTTTTTTCCCTTTTAGATTGATGATCTGGTGTGATAATCACAAATCAACCGTACCATACAGTGAAAATTTTGTGCCCTTTTGGCAAATTTTTTTTTTTTTTTTTTTTCCTTTAGATTAATGAACTGGTTTAACTAAAACTACAAAATGTATAGGCAACCAATAATAAAACCTTCTTACCTATTCGATCATTTTTGGATTTTTTTTTTTTCTTGATATAAATTTAAAAAGCACATAAAGAATCTTGAGCCTATAACAACTTAGGATTTTATTCAGAAATACTAATGAGAAAAGTATTATTTAGGCTCATTTACCTTATATAAGTACCTAAAATATTTTCAATATATAGTCAATATCGAACTAAACCTTCATCAACTTAGGCACTCACGTGCTCCCTTCATTCGAATTGTGATATTCTCATTAAGTTAAAAATCTATATTCAAATTCATATTCAAATTTAATTATAAATACATAGAAACCAGTTATAATGTTTCTTAGTCCACATAAGTCATGTACCTACTCCCAAACCATATTCCAACAACAGTCACTTCTTTTTTGAACCATGTAACTACATAACCATGTAACCTTTCCTCTTCTCTCTTTTGCCAACGCTCTAATAAAACCTTCTCCAAGTATATATTAGTACACCAATTAGGCATCATATAAAAAAAAAAAAAAATCTTTGAGTCAGTCAAAATTTCTCATAATTAAAATATTTTTTAATGTACACAACATATTTTATCATACCACAATGAAGGACATTAGTTCTTTCAAAAATAATAAAATATTCAACCAACCACTCTTCATCTCCCCCTCTTGATCTATTTAGCCAATAACCACCCTCCTCTCTTTCTTCACGACTACAACCTCCTCTCATCTCTTTTCTATTAATATCTTCCAAAAATTTTCAGGACTTGTGGTCTCTCATCACACCCTCCCCAAGTATACATAAATGCACCAATTAGGCATGAAAATTAACAGAGATTATTACTAATATACTCTACATTAATGAAAACAAGGACTTTGGATTTGTCCTTTTTTTTTTTTTGTGTGTGGTTGAAATATTATTTAATCAACGTAACAGCATTTGTCATATCCTAGTAAATAACTTGTATTATTTTAGCAATTAAATTCATACAAAATTTGACACCGAGATCCCCCACTACCTTGTTATATCTAATGCCCCAATCTCACCATCCCCTTTCTCTTAACATTTGTAATCAAACAACCATCCTCCTCGCTCTCTATGACGCTCCTGATCTAAAATCCGAAGCTAGGAATATGCTTATTCATAAGGTATGGTATCACAAGTCTCCAAGATGTTCATTATGATATCAACAATAATCAAGTAACAAAATAAAATAAATTTAATCTTTATAAGTTAAAAATAAATCTTCAATAATTTGAAGTACATTACTAATGACAAATATAGTCCAATACTAAATTGGTCAAAATTAATTTTGGATCATAGTATAGATTTTTTTTCTTGCTGAATGCCTTGACGAATCTAGTAACTTGAGTATGAAAGGAGAAAAGATGGAAGAATGAACTTGTTGCCCAGCTAAGCAACCCAAGAGGGAAGGGGGTGAATTAGGTTCTTTGAAAATTTTAAGCAAGTATGTGCAGAATTTTCAAAATAATGAATTCAGTGTGAAAGTGAAGTGATGATAGTAAGAGCAGTTAGCTACAAAAACAATAAGCATTCACACAAACACATGTATTTATAGTGGTTCGGTACTAATCCTTACACCTACGTCCACTCCCTAAGAATCCCTTGAGAATTTTCTCCACTAATCGTTCCACAAACGATTATAAACCTAGCTTATCCAACTAGCTTCTTGTTTCCCAAGCACAAGGGAGCCTTATCTTATCTATCCCAGTTAGCTTCTTATTTTTCAAGCATAAAGAAGCCTTACAAACCACCAATTTTAAGTTTGGCATACCCTACATAAGTTTCAACTAAGTTAAAACTTAAACAGCATACAAATAGATAAAGTTTGAGAGTATATAGCTCCTCAATGAGCAAATGAAACAATAATAGCACTTTACAGTTTTTAAAGGTTTCCCCCTTTGAATGAGCTCCTCATTTTTGATTGTTGAAGTTATGAACACTTGAGGAAGCTTCTTGAGTTGTTGGTTGGAGCCTTGAATGAGCTTTAATGGCCTTCCAAACTTTTCTGCTCACTTTCTCTTCAAATGAAGAAGGCTGAACTTTCTCTTATTTTTCACTTGATTTTTTTCTTTTTTTACCACTCTTAATCCTTCAAAAACCCTCTGAAAAACTTGCTAATCCATCCCATTTATGTATATGTATAGTTTGTTGAGGGATTGGAATGTTAAACTAACCGTTTCTGACCGTTGAAATGTCAGAACTAGCCATTACTGTACTTCTCAGGCAATTAGTCGGCATGGTAGTCGACTAATCTGGGATTTTTCACTGTCTAGGCCACAGTAGTCGACTACTTAGTCGACTAACTTGAAAAAATTTACTGTTTGGCCACAATAGTCGACTAATTAGTTGACTAACTTGAAAATCTTCACTGTAAAACCATCTGTGGCACAGATTTGACTTGTTAGCTTGCATGTGAGTCGACAAATGGCTTCAAACTTTCATTTTAAGTACCAGTAGCTGGCATGAGACTTGAAAAATGGCTCCAAAACTTGAAAACTCCTTCCAAAGCCAAGAGAACTCATTGTATTAAAGAAAATAGGTGTCTTAGCTCTCATGACTTGAACTTTCTTCATTTAATAACTTCCCAAACATCTAGATTTCACTTGATTGGAGCTTGAAACATTCCTCTTTAATCTTGATCCTCTACAAAAATTTCTTTCTTGAACCATAAATTCATTTAGGAGTTTGAAATCTATTTTGTTCATCTTGGTGACTCATGTATGCCTCCATTTTATTGTGGTTCTTCACAAAACTCATTAGCAACTTACTTAATTGTTTTGTGATCATCAAAATTAATGTGAGGTCAACAAAACTTAACGGCTTAATAAGTAATGGTCACCTCTGCTAGATAATTTGGATAAATAATTTAAATACATTTCTTGATAATTAAATATATTAATCAATCAACAATATTTGAAGAGATATTAAGAGTAAATCCATGGTTTATAGGTTTTTGGCTCACATTTAGATCTTTATACAAGTTTGCTACGATGCATCTTGACATTCATTCTGGCTATGCCTGAAATCATGATCTTGCAATCAATCTCCGTTAATATTTAACCTTCATTAATAGGAAACTAACTAATGCATTTACCCTATTGACCATCAGATATTAAGCAATATTTGACTTATGCTAATAAGAGGTTTTGACAAATGTACGTCCTTCATCGACTACTAGGTATGAACTAATGTTTAACTTTCACTGATAGAATATCTATCAATATATATATCCTCTGTTAGCTATCAAATATTAATCAACGTTTAGCTCCCATTGATATAGGGTTCTGAGCAATGTATATCCCTTACAGGCTATAGGGCTTTGATGTATTCGGCATTAAAAACTTAGTTTGAAATGTTTGAAATCAATGCATGCTATATATTATTCACATTTCATATATATATATATACACACAAAATCATAATTGATAAGCATGATAATACTAGATCTCATAGCATAATATCTAATAATATAAAAATTAAAAATTCTAATTTTCCTTTCAAATAAATAATATAGATATAAATTCATAAAATTTATAATTTACAAATTAATCTATTATAATTATTCTAATAATATATGAAAATTTTAGGAGAGGTGGGTCATCACTTAACTTATAGGTAACAATAATTCCAATCAACTCTAAATATTTCCTTCAAAATTTATCGCTTACTTGACAAGCACGACTATTAAACAAATCTAACAAACTCTAAATGTTATTATTAGAATATAAAATTAAAATTAATATGGAGTTTTTTAAGAGGAACGAATAACATTAAATCTCTATTGATAGAACAAGCCATTACAAAAGAAATTACATTGATCTTGAATAAATTCTCTTGCATCATAACAAAGCAAGAAATCTCTCCAAATTAATAATTGAAGAAGATTTTTAAGAATTTTATTAATAAATTTTTTATATCAAAAGATTTCAACTATAATCTATTTATAAAAATTTTTTCTAAATCTAATAGGTTTCCTAATTCCCTTAAGATACTAATTTCTTAAATAAAATTAAAAAGATAAATATTCAATAAAATATAAAAACAAAGTCCTAGTTTCTATTAGATTTATAACTCATTTGACATGAGTTTTTGAAAAAAAGAAATATAGAACTTTATATAAAAATTCAAAACAAACATCTTTAAAGTATAGATCATGGAATGTTATTTTCATTATCTTATAAAAATTTGTTAGCACTTGCATCCATTCATTAAATTGCTCGTAACTTTATTATTTGACTCTATCTTAAGTGATTCAAGATGATTACAATGCTAATTCAACACTGGACATTATTAAAATAGATTTATGCAAAAAATTAACATACTAATTTTAGTGAAACTCTTTTTTTAAATGATGCACGCTAGATTGAGGTATTACACACACTCTCTCCAATAATCTTTAATACCCTAACTTTTTAATTCTCCTTTTCTTAATATGCACAATCAAACCATCAACCTCCTCTCTCATAGCCATTATAATATTCCCTCCTCTCTCTATGCTCCAAAGTTCCAACATGAGGATCTTTATTCTTTAGTTCTAACCCTCTAATGCATGGCTTGAGTCATTTAAAAAATTAAGTAAATAATTAGTATGGATGTTACCAAAAACTTAACTTAACATAGAAAGGATCAACTATATATATATATATATATGTATAAAGCTACAAAGTATACATTTTTCATTCCCTCGACCACCTCAAGCTTGCTATTCTTTATAATGACACCCACACCTCGCTTCCAAAACAAATTTATATTAGCTCTCCACAAATTAAGTACTATATAGAGAAGGAGAAGGATTACTAATTGTTCACACTAAAAAGAAAGAAAAACTAGAAATCAGCCAACTATAATTAATGATTAATAACATATGTGTAGTTTCTATTAATTATTCATGCATAACATATGGATGGCTTATGATTGACCTCTTATCACTCATACAAGAAGCTATATTTAAATAATTTATTTCTAGAATTAACTATTTAAGAGAATTTACTAGGATGTAAAAAGTTGTTCATATATGTAACCACAATCAGCCATCAAGAAGGAAGTTACCAAGATAAAAAGCTAACTAAAAATTATTGGAAATAACTACCAATCAGCATTATAAGAAGAGAAAATAAAATTTGAATCTTTCTCTCAACAACTTAATGCTATAACAACATAATAACTAATGCAGGTTGCCCTTCTACCTCAATCCTATATCTATGAGGTGTGTTTGACTCTTAAGATTTCATGATTCAAAACCTTTTTCAATGATGAATAAATCATTCATCATCAAGAAATCAACTTGAAACTCATTTAGAATCAAAGAAGTCAAATTACTTTTCTATGTGAGGCTTAAGTAATAAGGTTGGCCATAGTTAGAATAACATAGTCAAAATATTCCCTCCCTTTTGTCAGGGCTAATTTGGTTATTGGTCATTGAATCACAATCATTATCAATCAAATCTATTTGCTTGATCCCATTCAATCCATTGAATCCAAGATCGATTATACAGGAAATTAAAAATATGCATATACTAATGGAAAAGACTATTTAATATTTAAAACATTTCAAAGAGTTTTTCATGTGCATATACTTGAAAAAATGGCTTATTATATATTTATACCTGAAAAATTATTATTTACATATATATACTCCTCGGATCATTCTATTTTTACAATGATAACCCTTTTATTGAAAATTTAGCTACTAAACATCTATTTTAGGTACGACATAACTTTATCACCTTTTTCAATAATACTATTGAAATTTTTTATGAAAAGACATAGCTCTTTATAGCACAAAGTTAATATTAGTCTTTTTAGATATATGAATACAATAAAATAATATGGCATTTTATGCTTAAAATAGTAAACTATATTAATGTTGCTATTAAAAATCTAACAAGAGAGAATCGTTGCAAATAAAGGATGATTTCATGGGTACATATAAATAATAAATTTTGGAGGATGAATATGTAATGAACCATATTTCCAAAGATTTTTATGTGAAAAACCTCTAATTTTAAATATTACTTTATAAGTTTTATTTTTTTGTAAAATTTATTTAAATAATTATACCACATTTTCAATTTTAACGCACTTTGAATTACTAACAGAATCTGTATTTGTTCTTTCCAATTATTTTTAATTATTGCTTTCATATGTTAATGTTAACCAAGGTTTATAAAATTACTATTGAGATTTGCATCGGTATATTATCGATTTGGCACGATATGGTACGATAGACATTCTATATTAAGAAAGGATTGTTCTTTCTTTTTTCACTCTTAACCATTCAATACCAGATAGTTCAGATCGATATCACATAATATAGGTCAGTTCAAATTAGTTCTATTAATATCAAATTGAAACTCGATATCATACCAGTACAATACGTTAGGAATGATAAACCTTGATTTTAAGTAGTTTTTTCCATTCATATTTTTTTTATTTCAATAAATATTATCTTTATGTCTTATTTTCTTGTTCTTATACTTTGACATGTATTTTTATTTTATTTTCTACTAAGTTTATATCTTTTATTCCTATTCCATTTTTTATTCAAAATCATTGTGCTGGTTTTTTTTTTTTTTTTTGTTGACCTAATTCAATTTGATTGGTTTTGAGGATGAATCACATGAGTAAGCATATAGAATGAGTGCAGGGACTAGTTCTAATAAAAAATTATTATTTATGAAAAACAAAAATTATTTTCGCCATCATAATGATAGCAGAAGAATAAAGAAAAGTTTTGGACCTTGTTTTCATGGACGTGTGAGATAAATAAAACAATGATAGGGGGTTTTCTAGAAATTTCTCTATTATATATCTTTATTCTCTCCTCGCCTCAAACCGACAAACGAACCCATCTCCTGTTCGCTGAGCCCTAGCGTTCTTGAGTTCCTCTTCCGGCGGCGACGGCGACGGCGGCTTCGCCGGTGAGCGTCGGCACAACGGACGGGAATGCTCGGCGGTGAGTCTGTCTCTGCAGCTCCGATATTCAATATGCACATTATTATTTATATTCCCTTATCTTTTTTTCCTCATCGATTTCCCAACAAGCAATATCTATGCGGAAAAGGCCATTTGCTTTCTTCGCAAGTTAATTAACTATGGCATGTTCAGATGGACGGAATGGCAACTCTGTACTCGAAATTAACCAAGGCTTGATTTCTCCTTCTATTGTTTTATGAAGTTGTTATGACGAGTAAATCATTTCATCTTTCTATTGTTTTATGAAGTTGTTATGACGAGTAAATCATTTCATCATACGGTCTGTCTGCCATTTCTTTTTTCCAGTATTCCTTGTTGTTGGAAGTTGCTATTTGCTTCTAAGACATTTTATCAAACAGTCGATCTGCCATTGTTTTACTTTCGCCACCACCTAAGAACTGAGTTGGTGGCAGCGTGGTTATGCGACACTCCTGATAAACGATGACAGAGATTTGGCAAGTAGTTGATGTCAGGGATTTCATCAAGTAGAGAATTTGGATAAATATCATTGTATGACCTGAAGGAAGAAGGTGAAGTTGGGGAGGAAGTGGACGGCAGAAAGCAGTTCAAGTATTGAATGGATTCAACAAGCATAATATTGGGCCTTGTTTTCCAGATTCCTTTGCTTAGTTTTTTTCCCATCAACAGGACAGGTGGGGGAATGGAGTAACCATCATTGGTCGGGATGAATTAGAGACAAACTTACTCAATAGCCATGATAACTTAAAAAAATCTAGAGGGTGCTAGAGCTTTTTGATAAAACATAGCATTGATACTTATATATGCATCGGTTGCCCATGTATAAACCACCTATCCAACATTTGATGAAGCTTCTTGACGGTATGAGGAGCAAGAGATTATATGTTAATCCCATCATTTTCTCGACTCCATGGGCTGCGAAACCCTGTAGTTAACAGAACTGAGATCTTAGGCTTTATTGAGGTTCCAATTGGCTTAGTTGGTACAGTCATTGGCTGTTGGATACGAGAGACTTGGGTTCAAATCTGCTGATAGATTAGTCTGTTGACATATTAATCTTCAATAGAAACAATTTTTGCAAGGTCATCTTTTCATTTTCAAACCACATTCTTCATTATGTGTCCTAGTCATCCAATTCTGCCTATATATATATATATATATATATCCAGGATAGAGAGAGCGCTAGTACGATATCCGGGATCTCTCTTGGTTAATCCAATACACAAATCAATTGGTTCCGTCAGGTTAGCTATATGTTGTGTCGTGTCAACTATTTCCATGAAAGGTGGTGAGATAATATCTTGAGCGATTATGTATCTAGGTCCCCTAACACAAATGGATGTGCCTATAACTTCATACAGATTACTTCTTAATATAATTTCTTTGAAATTTAGTAAAATTTCATGTACTGATTCTTCAATACTTACTATCGTAGAATATTCATGCGCTAATTTCTCAGATTTTGCACGTGTGATATATGTTTTTTCTATTTCTCTAAGTAAAGCCCTTCGCATGGCAATACCTATGGTATCGGCTTGACCTTTCATAAGCGGGGAACCGAACACCTCCCCCACCGTTGGATCCACATAATTCATAGTTTTCAAAGATAAAAAAGATGAAAAAGATGGGATGGCTTCGGCATTTATATAGATTCAAGGGTGGGGGAGGCGATCGAATCCTGAACTTGATTACATTTAAATGTAGCCAATATATAGAAGTAGACTGGTTACATTCGAATGTAGCCAAGCCTAAATTCGGTCATCTTCCTCATCCTTGGATTCATATAGTTCATGGATCCCAAAGATGAAAAAGGTAAAAAAGTAAGTGGCTTCAGGATCCGTGTAAATTCAAGGGTGGAGGAAATGACTGGATCCTGAACTTGGTTACATTTAAATGTAGCTAAATCTACCTCATATATATATATATATCTTGGTCTATGCCAATATCGATATTAAAACCCAATCTACCAACCTGATCGGGCCTAGTTAGGATGTCAATCAACTTTATTGTCATCATAATTGTTGACTTTGTGTCATTTTTAAGTTCATTACCATTGCTGTTGTCACCCTGCCTCTCTTATCTTTTATTACCAAGTTTGAGAATGAGACTTTTCAAATATCTTGTTTAAGGCATTGCAATGGAGATTACAACCTAAACTATGGTCTTGACCTATCAATGTTAATCGTGGTCAAATTGTGAACATTATTTTTCATATTGCTGAATCACTTTACTAATTTCAAGATATTTTGTACATCTGATGATGGTGGAAAATATTGTTGCATCAAGTAACAACATGAACAACTCCACTAGAAAAGGTCTTGCTTTCAAGATTTCAAGTGGTGAAGGGCTTACATATAGTTACTTCTAAGCAGGGTTTTGGAACCTCTTAAACTAGATTGACTACCTGTAAGTTTCAGGTCATGGTTTTCTGATCCAATTGTGGGTTAACTGCTTCCATGGAACTAGTTTGATCCCATAATATCTGGCGGTTTTATCCAAGGTTTTAAATTTTGTGAGACACCGGTGTCTCGGTTTTTTTATGGAACAAGATACCTCGTGTCTCGTCCCGTTTTGGTTCTTGATTCAGTCAAGCATCCCAATACTTATTTGGGATGGTTTTTTCTTAAAACAATTACTTGTGAAGTTTTAATGTTTTATTCGATTTTTAAACATATTTAAACTTTAAAAGTTATATCTTTATGATAAATTGGATTTTTTAAAATTGGCACTATAATATATTATGATTGAGACGGGATGGGACGAGACGATCGAGATTGGTCTCAGAATCTCTCTGTGATGAGACGTCTCAGCTGTTTTGAATCCCGTCTCGCCGAGATTTGAATCCCGTCTCGCCGAGATTTGAATCATTGGTTTTATCATTGAATCTATTTTGTTGGCTTCTTTCCTCAAGTAGGTTGCATGATCCCTGTAGGATATAAGCATGCATCTTCCTTGAATCAGAAGAGAAGGGAAAAAGGGGGTCAAAGATAAGAGGAACTACCAATTTTTCCTTTGTTTTTTTTGACCCATGTTTTCTTCCTGACTTGGATAGGTTGATGTTGGCTTGTCCTAGGGCAGGTTGAATGGTTCAACTAGACAGGTCATTGAGTCAACCGGGATTTTAGTTTTCTGGGTTTTGACTTGATCTGACTTATAATAAGCGCTAGGCAGCAGGTTGGACAGGTCAACCTGGTCAGCCCACCTGTGTGTCTAAATGCTGCTTTTAACTTATTTGCACCACCATATTTACTGCTGCATTCCCATCTGACATGGCTAATGAAGGATACAAGAACGTGAATGACATCAATCTCTTGTGAATTGCTCTAGTCCACTGATGCGTTGTCGTATGATGAATTTAGCAGTGAATATGGTAGTGCAACATAGCATTGGTCTTATAATATATTCATGTGATCTAGTTTCATAGATGAACCCATCTTCCTCATTGGAGTAAGCCTTGATGTTCCTTTTCATCTTGGAATAGCAATGGTAGTGTTTCCTTGGTGAAAATTGGTGCAACAAGGAGTCATTAGCAATGAATCTTTTTCACTCTCCATACATCCACTTGCACCTTTACCCTCAGCTACTCTCCCTTGTCATTATGTGCCATGGTCCTTAGGGCCCTCCACACTATCCCTTGTCTGCTTCCACCACCAGATTGTCTTCCTTTGCCCTCGTCTAGGAAAAGACTTAGAAATGCCCTTTTTTTTTCCTTTTTCTTTGAGGTAATCAATGAGCACTATATAGATAATATATTTTAGTCTCTAAGGCTGTGTTTGGTGCAAGAACAAGAAAAATGGGAATAGCACAAGTTATGCCTATGGGAATAATTATGCCACAAGTTATTCCAATTTTTTGTTTGGTTTTATTTTTGAATGAGGGTTTTTTGTCTGTTAAAAAAGGTAAAAAGCAGGAATAGATGATGCCTCTGTGCCAAGAATAGCTTATGATAGCTTTCCCATGGAATAGTTATACTTGTCAGAAGCAAGCAGCATGATCATTCCTGGGTTTTGTCATTTCCCAGAGGCTGTTTGGCAGACATATAAATTCAAGTCACATGCCTGCTTTATGCCCAAATTGGATGCTTCCTAAAAACCTTTTCCCTGTTAACAGCTTGATAATCAATATGTAGATAGAATAACCATAACATGTTCAAATGAATTGGTTGGCAATTCCTTCCTCCAAATAAGTCAAATATTTATATTTTACCACCATGCCTTGTTAAGTCCTAAAATCTCTTCTGAGTTCCTATGGTTATATCAACTTGTTATGTTTAACCATTGTCATAATAATTGTTGATAAATTAAGTTGTCCTGACTTGTAAGACATTTTTGTCAAACAGTTTCTGTCAATTTTTTCTTTTTGTTTTTTTTTACATTTGCTGCTACCCAAAATATAAGTTGGTGGCATGTTAGTAATGCTTCCAAGCTCTTGTTGACAATGATAGAGATAAAGCTATTTACCGATGTTGAGGATACCATCAGTGGTGGACTTTTAAACAAATAACTTTTTGTGCCTTGGAGGGAGACAGCCCAATGGGAACTTGTCTAATCTGATAGGAGGAAATAAAGAAATCTAGCATGTCAAGAGATCACTGGTTCTTGGAGAGGAGGGCTAAAAAATAGAGAATGACTATTAAATGGGTTTATTGGGCATAAGGCTAGACTTTGTTTTCTGAATTCTTTCACTTATTTGTTTGGGATGAGACTATGGAGTAATCATTGCTAGGAAAGTGATAGAGATAATCAAACAAGGAGCAAATACATCATTCGGGTGGGTTTATTGATAAAAAGAGGAGAGATAAACCATATATGAACACAAAAGGTGCCATCCATGAAAGGATTTATCTTCTTCTTGGGATATGAGCTCCGATCATTGGGATGAATGAGTCATTCAAAGGTTATAGTGTGCCAAGAAAAACTTCACCAGGTAGATATGAATTTCCAAAGTAGTAGCCTCTGAAGGGTTAATATCTTTGTTAAAGTAGCAGCTTAAATTCATGTTCCCTTTTGTTGATACTCTAAGTTGAGATATCCTTTTTCTAATGATCCGTTAAGTTTATAGAATTCATCTTGATTCTGTAACTGTGGGATGTATTCGTCTATATGTACAACTTACATTGCTAATGTTAAGGCAGCTCATTTCGGGGTTTCTTTATTCTTTTGCTTGCATTTTCCAATCCAATGAGCAAACCTTAAATATCAGGTTTTTGAGGTTCTTGATCAGTCCTCGCATATTACGATCACCTTCTTTAGCTTTGAAGTTTTTTAAGTGAGCTACATTTTAGCCAAACATATGTTGACATGCCATTATTTGATCTCCTTCAATGCTACTACTCAATGATTTAAGTTTTGGCGAGACATCTCATCCCAAAGAGATTTCGGGACCAATCTCGGCTGTCCTGTCCCATTCTATCTTGACCATAACACATTATAGTATCAATTTTAAATCCATTTAATTTATTATAAAGATATAAATTTTGAAGTTCAAAAATATTTAAATATTAAATAAAATATTAAAGCTTCATAAATATTTTTTTTTAAGAAAAAAGCATTACAAGTAAGTATTGGAATGCCTGACTGAGTCAAGATTGAGACGGGATGAAATGCGGAGTGTCTCGTTTCATGAAAAAGCTAGGACACCTTTATCTCATGATATTTAAAACCTTGCTACTCCTCCGCATTTCATCCTATGAAAAATTCGGGACACCTCTGTCCTATGAGATTTAAAACCTTGCTACTCATTTTATTTTATTTAGTTATAAATAATTGAAATTATGATCATCTTTTGACTTCCAATGAGGCAACTAGAGCTTAGCATTATGTATCGTTTCATTAGCACAGTTGCCACTAGGTCTTTGTTGATTGAAAAAAACTAGTTTGCCCTTTTAACTTCCAAGAGAGAATTTCTACTTGAGATATAAATGTTTATGAGTCCACATGGACTATCTATTCTGGCATGGACATATCCTTTCAAGAGTAAAAAGTTGATAGTGTGTAAATCCTGAGTTGATGATGTGCTTCAAGTCTATTTTATTAATATGAAGAAGATTGCATAAATTTTTGGCCATGATTGTGAAGCATTCCAATTAAAAATTATAATAGATGGCCTATTCAACTCATCTCATACATCAACCACTGATAATTCTTGATTCATTGAAATGATTGATGACATATAAGTATGCCTTCAATTATCAGATTTTTCACATATCCTATAACCATATTTATGTTCTGTTGTATTGAAATTTCTGTTCTTCCAAAACACAATGATATTGCATCAAAGCAAATTGTCTCATCCTTAGATTAGAAAAGGATCAAAATCATTTTTACTGAAATCCTTCATTATGATTTTTAGATGGGAACCTTTTACCCAAAAAAAAAAAAACAGAGAATCTTTTAGTAACTAGGATCAAGGAAACATGTATGCACGAACAAATATGTAATTTTTCATCTTTAGGGAAGTCATGGTACTAACATTTATTAAAATCATCATCCATGAAATCATGTGTTACAGCCATTGTTTCACATCTAGGATGCTACAACTTGAGTGCCTACAGTGATCTATATGTAAATTTGGATCATGTGTAGCCCTTGATGAAGTCTCGGTGATTTTTCTGCTACCTGTTATTAGATAACATATCCATACATAGTGAAACTGAACATTTTAGTGCATGTTGAGCTAATCACCAACTAAAAAGGATAATTAAATCATGCTAGAGATAATCCAAAGATTTGACATTGTGACACTTCTGTCTCATTAAAAGAAAAAGTTACAAATTTTTGTGTTTTCTGGGCGAGTCTTTTCCTGTTGGGTCTTCTATCCAAAGTAATTATAGTATATGTTGTGAATTCAGAACTGATATTATTCTGCCTTTATTATTTAAAACAGCCATTGTATAACAGAAAAACTGGCTGTTGTTAGTAGGATATCTGAGTCACAAACACCACATAGATTTCAAGTATATGCCCATGTACCAGATCATTTTGTTCATTCATTCATTTTTTTTTGTGAAGAATCATGTTCCAAGAGTTTGTTAAGAGGTTAGAGATAGGCTTTAAGTATTTGCCGACTTCTCCATCATAGCACAACCATTTATGGCCCTAGGCCCTTTCACCTCTTTCTAGCCATCTAAGGAGTCTTGCTCTTATCCCCTTAGTTGGGAGTCTTCCACAGAGGAGATCCAAACTAGGTATAATTTGCTTGTTCTCAAGTTTGATTGGATAGACTAGGTTCTATTTTAACTCATAACAGTTTTCCATAGTAACTGGTATATCTGGATTCATTTTCTCTTTCTAGTTTTAGCTTTTTTCATGCTTCTTTGGACACTCTTAGAAATTACTGCTGAACTTAGCATCTTTCCATCTTATGTTCGTTTGCTTATTGAATTCTCCATCTTCGATGCTTGTGTCAAATCAGAGCCTTATGAGTGGTATACATTGTCACTCTTTTGAACGAGTTATGGTTCTATTTCTAAGATTTGAGTGTTTACATTCGACCGCTTACTATCAACGCAAATATGCAATATGAAAAGAAATAAACCAAAAACAAGATTCGATGGCTGATTGATGGTACAGAAGTGGCTTATATGACTATGTATGGTGGTGATATAGATGGTACAGTCATGGGCAACAAAGTGAAACTTAAGCTTTTGTGTGGTATGAAGGCTTGAAATTTCCATCACGCATCTGTAGATATCTGATTGCCCCTACTGTGCAATCTAGCTGGTTGCTTTTTGCAACTCAGTCTGATGTTGCACTAACTTCCATATGGATATATTCATATACTACAACAGGTAAATCTGCCTTCTGGTCATAGCTTTCTGATACAGAGCACCAATAGGTCATTATCTTCATTGAGAGTACTTATCACATGAGAAGCCTTGTCCTGACAAAGAACTTTTGTGTCACTAGGTCAGCATCATATAAAGCTTCATTAGATCATACCTGAACTTTTGAACTCTGAAATTTCCAAAATTCTGTTATCACTGCCTGTGTCCATCCTATGCTTCCTATTCATTATCTAGCTATGACCCAAAGGAAGCTTCAACGTCAATCTTTAGGAACCCTCAAGTGGAAGCCTTCCAATTAACAATACAATTCCTTGTATTACACATTTGAGTCTTGTCACAGAGGAACCACGGTAAACAATTCCATAGTGTTCTTCACAGTGTACCTGACAATATATCGCGATCCATCCTGGTACTTTGAAATTCCATATTACTCTCCCAGGTCAACTGCAAGGTGAATCCTGTGAGAGTTAATTCCCACTCAATGTTAAGCAATATCTTCATGCCTCTGTAAATTAAGGCCAGTATGCACCAATTTCTCCTAGACGAGGTATAACTTTTCTGCTTCTAAGTACTATGGGATGAGGTCTTTCCATTAGTAACGTCCACTTTGATACCCACTCTGGTTGTAACTTGGTCTCTACTGTGAAGCATAGATTAGCATAATTTTAGCTGTTTAGAGAACATGTCTAACAATCATACATGCACGTGTCTTAGTAAATCGAGCACTCATCATGCAGGTTATCTACTCTCAGATGGGCGATGCCTTCTGTGCCCAGGCATGTCTGGAAGAACAAGTTTCCCATCATATTCTTGTAACAGAGATCCCATGCTCTTTCGGAGTGCTAACGTCATGCTGAAGACGTTCCCTCTTTATGGTCCAAGGAGGGTCTCCTTTCTCTGTAACGCAAGTTCTAATAACCAAAGGAGGAACCAGGATTTTTCAAGACAACAGAAGGGGTCTTCCAGGGGCAGGGTCAAGCAATTCCAAGAAAGGGACAACTCTGAGAACATGGAAGAAGCGGATCTTTTGTCTTCAAAAAATGGGCCACTGCTTTCACTAACAAGCAATCCCAGGTACCAAGCCACTGCCATTCCAGGACAAAGAGAGAAGGAGATTGTTGAGCTGTTCAGAAAAGTCCAAGCCCAACTACGGGAACGGGCAGCTATCAAGGAAGAGAAGAAAATTGAAGCTGCACAACAAGGGCAGGCAGAGAGGGGAACTGTCGACTCCCTTCTAAAATTGTTAAGGAAACATTCAGTTGACCAGAAGAAGAAGAGTGGTGGAGAAGAAGATTTTAATCTTGACCAACTGGAGAGAAGCAATCCTTTTGAGGACGACCAAAATTCAAATTTTTTTGGTCCTAATAATATGACTCCAGAGGAGGCTCATGGGGCAGATGCTGCTACTAGGCCAGCATCAAATTTCAGACGCAGATCTCCTGTCCCTCGAGTAAAGTTCCAGCCCGTGTTTTCAGCTGAGGAAGATGTCAGCTCTACTCCATCTTTGAAGTCTCAAGGGAAAAAGAAGACAGGAAAGGATGAACTAGAGCCGGCTTCTGATTCCGAGTCCATATCATTGGACGGACCTGATGAGGTATATTTAGATGATCAATCTGAAATTTCTGACGCCGATGAAACTTCTGAAGAGACCGTAGAATCATCTGCTGCAGAGAAGAATGCTGACTTGGGCTCCATGAAACTGTCAGAGCTGAGGGGCCTTGCAAAGTCCCAAGGCATCAAGGGATATTCGAAGATGAATAAAGGCAAACTCCTGGAACTCTTAAGTGGTTGATTGTGCTTGGTCGATGCATCGATGCTGTAGTCGTAGTATGTTAAGACGCAGTTTATTTCGTGTGTTTTGTTTCATGCATCCGCATCACTCACTGTTTATTCCCTCAGCCAGTATCTGGTTTTTTTTTTTTTTTTTTTTTTTTTGGTTTTGGTTTTTTTTTTTTGGTTTTTTTGGATTGCCTATACTCAAATTTGAAAATGATGTACTTGGCTTTTTGTACGAATGCTTTATTCTGAGATGCCAGTTCTTGCCATGTTACGTTCCTATCGTCGGTTATGTTGCTTTTGTTTTGAGTCCTAATTTCTCAGTTCTGTTCCCGAGTTTTTTTTTTTTTTTTAAAAGAAAAGAAAAGAAAAGGAAAAAAAGAAAGAAAGAAAGAAAGAAAAAGAAGAAAGGTGCTCTAGCTCTCCTCGAGAAGTTTCATGCATCTCCCATTGCTCTCATTCTTGAACCATGCCCAATTTTGATAGCCAAGTCGGTGAGTTTGTGGCGCTACCTATTTCCTTTTCCTTCACTGGCTGAGTGGATTATAGATTTACATAAGAAGATGATCAGCTGATTAATAGGAAATTTTGATTTATACACGCGGTTCATATGTTTTGATTACCACTAAACAATACAAAAGCTAAATGTAAGATCAACGCGAGGGAAAGTGCTCTTCTGTATGCTCTTGTAACTACAAGGTTGCAGTTTATAGTCGTGGTAGTAGTGATAAAATAGTATATGTATGCTGCTTCTGCTGCTCCCTCCCCTGCGTCTTGCCCTGCTCCTCGAAATGATAAGTGCTTGCGTATGTGGTAGTGGTAATGTATAATATATATATATATATATATTATATATTATATTTCATGCGGCGGCCAGGGTGTGGTTGTGATTCTTGCTCTTCCTCCTCAACTCGTGGACGATGGAGCGGGCGGTGCAGTAGGCGATGGCCTGCACGGTGACCATGGGGTTGACCCCGAGCGCCGTCGGGAAGACGCTGGCGTCGGCCACGAAGAGCCCCTCCACCTCCCACGTCTCCCCACGCTCGTCCACTGCCGACGAGGACGGCTCCACCCCCATCCGGCAGCTCCCCATCTGGTGGGCCGAGCACATCGGCGTGGTGAGCCCCCCGACCTTCCTCCCGCTAGCCTCCCTCACGAACCTCTCCCACTCCCTCGCGCTCGCCCTCTTCATCCCCATCCTCTCCCCCTTGCGGTGCTGCGTCCCCACCTCTTCCGCCCCCGCCGCCGCCATTATCCTCAGCATCTTCTCCACCCCCTTCTTCAAGCTCTCCTCGTCGTCCTTCTCCATCCGGTAGCTTATGTTCCCCTTTCCATCCACCGTGCCGGAGCCCCGGTCCCTCGCCAGGGCGAACACGTGCGCCGTCCGCCCAAACCGCGTCATCCGCTCCTTGAAGTCAGCGCCGGACGTCCACGGCGTCACCACCGAGAACATTCCCGGGTGCAGCGCCGGCGTCTGGATCACCGCTCCGTAACCCGTCGTCTCCCAGTTGGCCACCACCGTTGACATGGCCGTCATGATCCCTCCCTCGTAGCTCTTCTTTTCTTCCTCTTTATAATCCGGCAGCCGGGACCCGGACTCCGGGAAGTAGCCCCACCCCATCACCACCGGGTGGAGATGGAGGTGCTTCCCTATGTTCCGGTTCCGCAGACCGCTCTTCTTCAGCAGTACCGGCGTGTTCAGCGCGCCGCAGGCCACCACCGTCACCTTCGACTCCACGATACACGTCTCCCCGTTCTCGGCCTCGAACATGACGCCGGTGGCCACCTTTCGACGCCTTCCTCCTCTGTCCTGCTGCAGCACTCTGATGGCTCTGCACCCGGGCAGGATGACGCCGTTGCCGGACTCGGCCATGTCCACGAGCCACGTCTCGGAGGTGGCCTTCTTCCGGCCGTCTTTGCACCCGAAGCAGCACCAGCCACAGTAGTGGTCGGGCGGGGCGTTGCGGGAGATGTTGCCGACCGGATAGCCCAGCTCCAGGCAGCCGCGCCGGAGGGCGGCGTTGCTGAGGCTCTCGTTCATGCCCTCCACCTCCGACTGGACGCCCATGCGCTCGCACACGGCGTCGAGAGCCTGGGCGTAGGCCTCGCTCCCGAAGAGGTCGAGGCCGTGCTCGCGCCGCCACTCGGCGGTCACGTGCTCCGGGGTGCGGAGGGCGGCCGCCCAGTTCACGGCGGAGCCGCCTCCGACGGTGGCGCCAGAGAGGACGAGGACGCCCATGTCGGTGGTGGCCAGGAGGCCGCTGCCCTCGTACATCCGGTCTATGGTGGGGCCCTCGAGGAGGGAGAGGTTGGAGCGGGCGTGGTAGCCGCCCTTCTCGAGGACGACCACCTTGTAGCCGGCCTGAGCGAGGACGCCGGCGACCACCCCGCCGCCGGAGCCGGACCCGACGATCACGGCGTCGCAGTGGATGGTCCGGTGGGTCTTCTTGCGCCCACCGGGGAGGGGGTGGGTGGCGAGGGAGAGGCCGGCGCGGGAAAGGTTAGCGGCGAGGGCGTCTTCGGGACCCTCCATGTGGACCAGGGCGCGGTGGAGCGGCCCGAGCAGCTGGTCAACGTCGCTGTCGACGGAGACTTTGAGTTGGACAGCGAGCTCGGGGTCAGGTCCGCAGTAGTTCAAAGCTGTCCACGCCGAGTTCTCGTTCTTCTCGTTGAGCTGGTGGAATAGTAATGCCACGTGAATGTTGGTTGGCCACTAGTAAATCCTATTCGTAAAACATTAAAAGAGAAAAAAGAAAAAAAAAATAAAAAAAAAGACAATGCTATAGATTTTATTTTTATTTTTCATTTCATGACTACTTTGGTAACTTTGTGGTGGCGAAGGTGAGGACCAGCCTCAGCCTGACCGACCCTGGTAAAATCTGTATCATGAAAACCATATAGATTTGCGCTTTATTTATTTTTTTTTCAGAATAATAATTTTTTTTAAAAAAAGACTAAGCAATAATATTTCGTACCAAACATATTCAATAAGTAATATATTTAAAATGGGAATGATTTGAAGGGAAGCAAAACTTAAGAATGAAAAATTTTCATGATAGTCTAATATCAGAACCATCTTAGAATATACTTCAATTGTCAGAATCAACAAGTTTCGCCAACTTTCAAGATGGGGAATCAGACGGATCAATCCAGCAGACTCTCTCGTCCACCTATAAATTTAAAGCACTACACCAATACGCTAGAAAACCTCTTATCTCCCTACGGACAACAAACACGATGTAACTTGGAAATGGTATTTAAGGGATCTCTGGCGTTATGCTCGTGCATGAACATAGCAATCCCCTGTCGAACTTCTTGTCTTCCATGGACCTTTTCGATGACAGATAAAAGGTCCATATCATACGTAATAACTCCCGCTACAGGTGGACCGTGCACAAGTCCAATCTCGTGACCCGAAAATGATTTTGATGGATTGATTGCTGCTAATTTTACATCACCTTGGGGACCATAGCTTAAACTAAGCTAAATTTTAGGATAATAATTTCCTTCGAATCTAGAAACACCTATCCACTTTTTCTCCATAAAAATTCTTTTTTTAAAAAAAATAAAGGTATAGATATGGAAGATATCTTGCTTCGCTCTATATTTATTATAGGCATAAGTAAATTTAACTAATTATTCTTATTTATTAACATATTTTTAAATTTTTAATAAAAGACTTTTTAGGTAACCTATTTGTTTTGCTTGAAATTAAAGGGGAAAAAAAAACAGTCTATAATTGCTTTAAACTTAAACCTGCAACTAAAATTTGAAAGTAAAAAAAATAAATAAATAAAGATGCAATGAATGAAATAAATGGAGTGCAGAACAGATAGCAGGTACAAAATGGATATGAAGTAGATGTGGATAATTGAATGAATATATATATATATATATATATATATAGTTTGAATAGGAAAAGTTTATATTCATAGCAAGTACGGTCTAAGTTTTTTTTTAATGGATACCGATATAGACCTTCTCTGTACTTACTCCAACCATCCCTACTAAGCTTGAACTGATCGAAATTCTAACTAGATGAGCCTTTTCAGCTCAGTGTTGACGCACGAGGCTGGGCCTAGGAACAATTTAATTGGTGGTTGAAACGTCAAGTACCAGCTCAATCAAATAGAAGGTAAGACATAAGTTCTCGGGCAGTGACGGCGAGAACGGGCTAGACTAGACTGCCTTGAAAAAAAAAAAAAAGAAGAAGAAGAAGAAGAAGAAGAAGATGGCACAGGTTGGCGATTGCATTAGACTCCCCCATCGTATGCATTTTATTGCATCAATAATCACACAGCAAAAATATTACATCAATGAAAGTCTTAGATTTGCTTGAAGAGTAACGTTTACTCAATATTTAATTTTTCCCCTCTAGTCATATAATTCTTGCTTGAGATTCCATGATCCCAAGAGGCGTCATAGGCCTTCTTCATTTCAGTCTCTACTTAAAAATTCTTGATTTCGTCAAGGAGCTTATGGTGTAGGATATATTTGAGTCCAGGAATGGAATATCCCTAGGCCTCCTCTACCTTCTCCACTGGAAACTGGGAGAGAAATCTCTCGTGCGTGGGATATTAAATGTCGGTCCTTGTAACGGGTAAAGCGGAGGAAGACGTGGTGATGCGGAAAGCAAGTGATGTGAGCTTCCGGCCTCCAATAAGTGGCCAGAGAGGGAAATTTGCTTTCCCGTGCTTGTCACGGAAGTTAAGTGATAGGGGAATGGCATACACCCTCTTTAGGCGTCCAAGGATCGCTTCCTAAATACAGCTATAAGGATAATATCTCAGACGCATGTCAACCATCCCATAAACCATGGACCAAAATGCCATACCATAAACCATGGATCAGAACAACACACGTAGCTCTCCATTCAAGTTTGGAAGAAGTTTCTAAACAAAATGTTCTCTCATCGGTCTCTCTTTCAATAGGCATCATCATGAATTATGCCGTGTGATGGATGGAAGCCTCATTGTTCCACAACAACTTGTCCCAGATCATGTTCAGAAGCGGGCCTCTTGTTTAGAAAGAAAACGATATATTCAATATATATATATATATATATATATATATATATATATCATCACTTTCACTTTGGTGGTGTTTAAGAGGCTCATAGATATAAATTTGATGTCTCTGGAAAAGGTTTTCATCTTGACAACGGACGTACACGGAGATGTCGATTTGTATGATTATATATAATCTCAGCCAATATAAATTTATAGTCTCGATTGGTGTGGCATAATTTATATCACCCAATATTTTTCATTACACACACGCGCACACACTTTTGAAAACAATTTTCTGTGACTGGAATCTATGCTTAAATATTCTTACTCTTGTATGTTTCATATTTGCCGAGATTTCAATTTCTCTTCAGTTTCCTCACCAATATTGACTGAGATAGAACGGGATCTCCGTCCACCGACATAGCCGATATATTAAAAAAAAAATTTTATTTAAAAAAAAGAAAAGTATTATTTAAGAATAAAGAACTGGTCCCTCGGTGTTTGTTTTGATGCGTTGCGTGACATTAGAACGACGACCCGAAGGGTGAATGATCACGCGAATATCGTTTCATTTAGCGTCAACGCAACGCAGCTGTGCAGTGCGGTGCGGGATTAAAGATGAGAACTTGGTAGGGAGACATGTTGAGAATCAGAGGTCACGCAAGTAGATAGATAGATCATGGGGCTGGAGAGTTGGAGCACTTGGCTAGGTGGCCGGCCGATGGCATCCATGGCAACACAGCCGTGTCTGTCATCCAGCCAGCCTTAAAAAAAAAAAAAAAATGCCAGTCCCTCAGTAATTGAAGTACGGCCACGCAGCTATATGTATGTATGTATGCATGTATAATTTAAAGAAGGGATATATATATAGAGAGAGAGAGAGAGAGAGAGAGAGAGAGGTGACCTGGGTGAAGTAGAAGAAGGAGATCAAGTACTTCAAGGCCCTGAAGAGTTGCCTGAGCAAGGTGATGGGGCTGGAGGACCAGGAGAGGAGGATGTTCTCCCTCTGCTTAGGTTCTATTTCGGAGAAGTTGCGGAAGAAGGGGAAGCGGCACGACAGGCTCCTCGTCCCGCACAAGATGAACGTGCCGTACCATGTCGATAGCAGCCACAGCGCCAGCCGCAGCAGCCACAGCAACACATGCTGCAGCCTCCCTTCAATGTACTCTCCCACCTATACATACATACATGCATGCATGCATGCATACATACATACATGCATTAACCATTAAAAAAACATAACGTACATGCATAGCTTACTTACATACCTACACATCATTATGAATCATGACTACTCATCATCATCATCATCATCATCATCATCATATATCACATATCATATAAAGCTTTAAATACTTACAATTTCCGGCGTTCCTTTCATGGAAGCGGAGGTGAGATAGAATGCACGGACGGACTCATTCCGAGCATCGGCGAAGTCGATGGAGGGAAGGAGGGTGTCGCTTATGGCAGTCAAGGAGTCCATCTCCCGGGCGGTGACACGGCGCGCCGGAGGATGATGCCGTTCCCTTCCGACGGATTCCGAGCAAGGATTCGGCGGCGCTTCCAAGTCGATACAAGTTTCCTGGAGGACTTCCCTAGCGATCACCGGGGACTTGATGACGTCACGTTCATGGCTGTGATCCATGGCTCGCTAGCTAGCGAGCCAGCTATGGTAGCTCTTGGAGTGGAGTGCTAAGAGAGGAAGGGAATATATAGAATTATTATTATTATTAGTAGTAGCAGCAGCAGCAGCAGCAGCGAGGAAGACGAGCAATAAATATTAATGAAGAGGATGAAGGCGGTGGGTTGCAGCGAGCATGCTTGATGTCTATCTATATACACCGAAGTTGGAGTGGAATGGAATGGAATGGAGGAGACATACGGTGAATGGAAGGCCACGAGCGGTCATGGCGGAACCGGGATATTAATGCAGTCTTGCTTTCGGCCAACTCCTTACCCGCAACTAATAATAGAGTTGGCCTCAGCCTGCAACCCTATCCAAGTGTTTTACATGCACACAACTATGACATTAGAAGAGTCTTTGAGTCAATTGGAAAGGCCCACCGCCGTGTTAAAGTCTCAAGTCTCCGTAATAAATATGGCTAGATAGGGTAGATCACAGATGTTAGGTTGCCAAGATATAAATTATTATTAAAAGATGTTAAGGCAAAATATTTCTTTTCTTCTCTCTCTTTTTTTTTTTTTTTTTTTTGCTTCCTTTATTTTTGAGTAATAACATTGGAATAATCCGGGCTTCACACGTAATCTTGCTCGAGCATTTACTGTAATGGGCATTTATGATTAGTGCAACCGCAATCATTGGATGAGTCTTCTATATTGAACCTACATACAAACTCCAATGTCAAGAGATCTACCAGTCAAAAATATTAAAAATAATTAAAAACATTAAAAATATTTTATCCTTTCTTTTTTTTTTTCCGGGAAGATGAATATATCAAAGCCAAGATTTATTTCTCTATACATAGTATAATTTATGCGGTGCATACATAGCTCCATCACAATAGTTGCACTGTCCAAAATCATAAAAAAAAAATTATTTTTTTAAATATTTCTCATTTTTGAGTATTTGAATTTATTTGCTTTGTACATTATTTGGATAAAGTCTCAAATAAGTTAAATAAGATGTTTGTATATGTTTCTTGGCTATGATCTGTCACGTATGTATTTTTTAGATACGATAAAGCTAAGAAAGGTTAAAGGTGCATTAATCCTAAGACAATGAAGATTTATATTTCTAGATATATTATTTTAGATCATAGCTCTTCTTGGTGATCTTTTGATGGGTCTTGTTTCAAAATTAATGATCTTAGATTCCTTACTAATAAAGAACATGTATCTCAAAAAGATATTGTTTGAGGAATGCAAGGCGATCAGGTTTCTTTTTCTCTAGCTTGATAGCAAGAGTCATATTCATCATTGCCTACCTTTAGTGCTAAAAAAGTCCATAGAAAACTGAAATGCATGTCTCAAATTCTAAGAAAGAGAAGTACATTATTACAAAAGAGAAAGACAAAAGATTATTTGAAGAAAAATTAATTCTTTAAGGGATCCATTACCATTGTAGAAAAGCAAGAAAAAGTAGAAGCCAATTAATAGGTATAAAGATTGGGATTATTCTTTTATGGCTTATTGTTGTACTTTTATGATTGTTGATCATTTAGAACCCACTTCATATAACGAGGTTAAAGAGAATTGGTGTTTGAACAATGCTTGAAAAAAGAGATTTTAGCTCTTAAAAAGAATAAGACATGAGACTTAGTTCCTTGACCCAACAATGTTTCTCTTATTTCATGCAAGTGGGTATATAAAGTAAAAAAAATGGAGTGATAGATCTATTGAACGCTACAAAGCTAAGCTTGTTGCAAGAGAATTCTCATAGAAGTATGGAGTTGATTTTGATGAGACCTATAATTTGATTGTAAAATTGACTATAGTCAAAGTACTTATTTCCTTAGTAGCCAATAAGAGTTGGTCTTTATGGCAAATGGATTTGAAGTATGCCTTTTTATATGTTGATCTTGATAAGGAGATCTCATCCTAAGTTTATTTGCAAATTTAGAAAAGCTTTATATGGTCTCAAGTAGACCAAACAGCGTGGTATAAAAAAATTATAGAATATTTATTATTTTATGGCTATTCTCTATCTTTTATAGATTTAAATTTATTTGTGAAGTACACTAGTAAGGGTGTTGTGATAGTTTGTCTATACATTGATGACTTCCTTGTCACTGGTAATGATTTTGATAAAGTTCGCACTGCTCATCTATATAGTTTGAGATGAAAAAACATGTTGAATTGAAATATTTTCTTGGCATTAAAATAGCTAAATTGGAAGATGACTATTTTATTTATCAAAGAAAATATGTTTTTGATTTATTGAAAAAGCATAGATTGACCAATTGCAAGCATTTGTGAACATCGATTGAATCAATTTAAAGTTGAGCTAGGAGGAAGGCAAACTTCTAGATGATCATACCATGTATAAACAAGTTGTAGGTAGTTTGATCTAACTATCATGAGGTTGGATATTTCATATGCAGTTGGCATTCAACCAATATATAGAAAGTTCTAGATGGCCACATTTGGACATAGGTTTACGAATCCTACGATATATTTCTAAGATTGTAGATTATGATATTTTATATACTAATAATTCTTCAATCAAGTTAGTAGGCTTTACAAGTACAGATTATGCTGGTAATTTAAATACATGTAGATTTACCATTGGTTAATCTTTTAGTTTCAGATCAGATAATATTTTTTGTTATAGTAAAAGATAATCCACTATTGCTTTATGTTGTATAGAGGCAGAATATCATGTAGCTATGACGAAAGTACAGGAGTCTGCTTGGCTCATGAGATTACTTTATGATTTAGGTCAGGATACTAATTATACTATTTATTTTTATTATGACAATAAAAGTGTTAGATGATTGACGAGAATCTCATGTTCCATAGGGATGGAACATATCAAAGTCTATTATCAATGATGAAGAAGTTGATTTATTTTTGGTTCCCACAAAGGATTAATTGGCTGATATTTTTACTAAAGGATCAGCAAGCAAGCAATTTAAAGCTTTGCACAATAAGCTTGGCATTATTAGCATCGAGTTCACAATGATAAGTAGTGTTGGGATTAATTAGCTGATATTTTTACTAAAGGATCAGCAATCGAGCAATTTGAAGATTTGCACAATAAGCTCAGCATTATTAGCATGGAGTTCATAATGATAAGGAGTGTTGAAAGTTATTATGAACTTTCTTAAAATTAAGATTAGTTTTTAATCCTAATATCCTTGTCGTTTTATAGTAAGGATTAATTTTTTATTCTAACAAACTTTTATCCTTTAGTGATAAGGATTAGTTTTTAATCCTTGTATGACATGAATTATAATTTTTATTGGACATGACTGGTCTTGTCTCTATATAATCACATATAACTCTAACCTTAGGGTGTCATGAATGAGAGAGAGAGAGAGAGAGAGAGAGAGAGTTGAGAGAGAAATAAGGAGAGATAAGGATAGGTTATTGACTTATTATTATTTTTAATATATATTTTTCTTTCTCTAATATTTGTTCTTTCACTATTATTATTATTTTTATTTGATACTTCTTAGAACTTGGATTAGTGCATTTGATCTATATAAAACATGTATCATTCTACATCTATTAGCATAAGATTTAGCTTCAAATTTCTCTAAATGATGGTTGAAGTTTGTTAATTGAAAAGTTGAAGACTGATGTTTATTCAATGTTTCTTTTTTAAAAAAATTAAAAAATCAATTTAAATTGCACTGATCCTTGCTAACATACGATCTTCTTTTGGAGGATTACATGCGATTACAAATTTTAATATTTTTTATCAAAAAACTTATATAGGTCAAGACAAAGTGGTTTGGTAGATTCTTCACTGAGGTTCCTAAGGGTCTGTTTGGATTTTTATAGGGAAAGGAAGGAGAAGATAGAGGGAGAGAAAAAGAAAGAAAAGAAGGATTGTTACCCATTTTCTTGCTTGTGAAGGAAGGAAAAGGAGGATAATTTACATTCATTTCATTTGAATAAATGGAGAGAAAAAGGTAAGAAAAAAATTGTACTTTTAAATTACAAATATATTTTTTATGATAAGAAGAATTCAAAGCCATTTATAGGGATAAAATTGAAAAGATGGGGCAAAAATTATATACCATTTTGCTTTCCATATTAATTCCTCATTTTGAAGGGTAAAGAAATTTAGGCTTTAAAAGACTGGAGAAAAATAAGTAACCTTTATTCTCCATCCCGTTCTTTCACCTTCCTCTTAAATAGAAGTTGTTATTACCATTCCTCTCTCTTCTCCTCCATTCTTCCCCATCCAAACTTATCCAATGTTTGCAATTACAACACTATGAAGTTAATTCTATACATATGCTTGAAGAGTTCTTTTTCACCTCTATTCTATTTTCATTCCTTGCGCTGCTTATCACACAATGCAGGATTAGCACAAAAGATACCAATTAGATCATGTTGCATGCCGTTTCATGTTAACATTATCAAAAATTATATATTCTAATAAGGGTAAAAATGAATGGAATACTATTCGTTTAGATTCAATTTCATATTCAAGTCTATTTAGATATGTATATAAGTTTAAGCATCGAATTAATATTCATATTTATATTCATATTCATCAAAAACAAATAAATAAATACATGGATAGATAATTATCTCATCCATTTCTGTATATCTGATTTTGCTTGTAATTTTATTTAATTGTATAACACTCATGATCTTTTAAGGATAATAAGTGATCGTATTAATATAGTATTAAATTAATTTACTTTCAACTCAATGATGTACTCCATAGATGGTCATAAAGTTTAACTATCCAACTTTTATATATATATATATATATATTCTATTAATATCTAATTTATATCTATATTCATATGTATATTTATTTTTTAAAAAAAAAAGAATAAAGCTATGAATAGTTTGCTACCTGAACTGTATCCGAACCATTTCTCAACCTTAAATTCCAACTTTTTAATTTTCAACACTATCTGTGTTTTAAAACTTAGTTTCGATCACACACACTGGTGGTTAGCATGAACCGGCAAGAAACCACCACATCAAAAGAGGAACATCTGGCGCAAGTCATTCAGGCTCCATATCAAAAGCGTTTCGCATGTTTTGCGTGCATTATGTTATTTGTGCAGCACCTCCATCATCATGTCACGGCCGACAAAATTAGGCAACCACCGCATTCATTAAATATTTATTTAGACGACTTCGTCGCTGCTCAATTCCATCCGTTCTTTTCCGGGACCAGGCCAGGAAAAACACTTGAGAACTGTCCCTTGTCTTGCATTCAGTGTATTTCATTTCACGTAGACGTGTCAATTTATATATATATATATATATATATCTACTTACATTTTAAGTAAGTTTGGATTTAACTATTTTAAATCTATCTAAACTAACTAAAAAAAAATTTCTTTCAAACGGTTTAATCGAATTCAACTTATTTAGCAAATAAATTAGATAGATCAGGCTAAGATAATTGTTTTACATAAAAAAGATAAGTTTGGATGCAAAATTTTAACTTGATCAATAGAAAAGTGAGATATAGATCGATAAACTTATGAGTTGATTCGTATCTCATTCAACTTAATTGTCACCCTTAATTTCACGTACCATCATTAATGAAGGCTTGACGTCCCACAATGTGCATTGTTGTCGCTTTTTTCCTGCCACAAAATGGAGGATATAAGGTTTAGTGGCTCAGACGCGGATGGCCGATCAAATGCCAGCGCACTCCTTCGAGTCATATAATGCACAATGATTATCATGCTTATTTTATTTTTTATATTTTAGAAGGAATAGAATTCAAATTCAGAACTTCAAAAAAGCACTGATTGATAGCTACTAATGCTTTTCGGCTTGTTATTGTTTATGGCACCAGCCATTTAGAACGGCATCGGTATATTATAATAATAATAATAATAATAATATATGGGAAGTGTGATAAAAAGCGGTCTCTTAATTGAGCTGGCTAGCCTTGCTGTGAACCTGTTAGTATGGTCGGCAGACAAACACGGAGGGACACCCAATATATATATATATATATATATATATATATATATATATATATATTTTTTTTTTTTTTTTTTTTTTTTTCTTTTCTTCCATCTGGACCCCAAGAATGCACCTGGGGGGTTTCGTAAATAGGACGGGTGGCTGCAGGAGTAGTTCGCGGTTGGAGCTTCGATGGTCCAAAGTTCAAATTAAGTTGATAGGTTTGACAAAAAGAATATATATATAAAAAACAAAAAAAAAAAGAGAAAGAATATATATATATATATATATATACTGTGATGAGGAAACGAACGAGCCAATCAGTTGTGCGTCGTTTTCCATTGAACATTGCGTTGCCTTGTGTAGATAGAGCCCCCTGTGGAGCAAAGCATCTCTTCTCATCACGCCTTGGGGTCTTAAATTTTGGTCCCGGTCGATGGTGGGTGGCTTGATTTGGTGGAAAAAAAAAAAAAGGCGGTTGAACAACCAACTTTGGTAGGTGTTTTAAGCAAGGGGGGACCACCCTACATTTATTGACGGATTAGATAAATAGGTAGGAGGAGACGCTTGGCATTCAACGAAGCCACTGGGAAACCACCACCACCACCACCCCCCCCTTTAATTGATAACAGGGATGAGTGAAGATTGCATCGTCCGGTGGGTTCTCGTACGGAGTTCCTACGCACGACTAAATGAAAGCTTTTTTGCTAGCGCAGTCCAATGCTTTTCTTGAGGTTCCCATTTAATATCGTAAAGCATGATAGCACAAATAACCAATCTATGGGTGGATTATTGGACGAATGATGGAAAACCATTTAATGACGTTTGTTGACGGTAGATCATTCGTCCATGGCTTCCTCCGTCGTCGGTATGACCGAGGAAGAAAGACATGTATCATCCCGTACCAGAGATGAGAGGAAGATATAATCCTACCTACTGTCTCTCTCTCTCTCTCTCTCTCTCTCTCTCTCTCTCATTCATTATAAGCCAAACCAAGGTCCCCTCTCTCACAGTCTTTTCATCCTTTCTTTCTGCATGCAAGCGACATAGCCAATAACGTGGAAGCACGAGAAACTCTGATAGATCCTTCACCACCGACGATCCACTATTCCAACAAAAATAGGGTCCTTGTCACTTTACTCCTGCTCTCTTTCTCCTTCTTCTTCTTGGATAGCAGATAAGGTCGAAGCCTTCATTGGTATCAGAGCTTGGGTTGGCCGGGCTTCTTTTTGCCCTTAGCCATCGTCGGAGGAGGCAAAGGAGCAGGGCGCAACAGCCAGCGGCCGCTAACCTGTTCCTGCGGTATGACCATGTGAGCCACTCGAGCCGCCGCCCCCCCCCTTCCTATCGATGGAAGAAGGGGTTAGACCCCAAACGGCGGCAAGAGCTGCCTTCTCGAGAGCCACCGAAGATCGGAAAAACCTTCCACTAGCCACCTCACGTGTGGTGGCCATGGGCAGTTCCTATAATTTATGGGTGGCATTTATTCGTGAATTTAAGGAACTTTTTAAGGGGTGTTATTAGTTTCCCTTTTTTCAACCCCCCCGCCCCCCCCCCAAAAAAAAAAAAAAAAAGCGAGGTCAACGCTGTTGTTGCGGTAGAGTGATGACATGACAGCTACGCGCGCTAACGTAGGCACGCTTTGGTGACATGGCTCACTGCCACGTGGATGCTCACACGTTAACCATATAACATCTTCGCTAACATGGCAAATCATGTGTAATTTTTGTTTTTCTTAAAAGAACTTTTTGGTAATTTTCTAAACCTTAAGATATTTATTAATTTTTCCTTCTAAAGTGTTATTAAATTATTTTAATTAATAATAGGGACCTATTGTTAATTTTTACATATAAAATTAACCATAAGTCCTCCTCTCTTTCTAATTTTACAACAAGTGATTTTTCTATTTTTCTAGTTTTAAAAAGTAGCAGAAATTATAAAGAATCCAAAAAAAAAAACCAAAAAAAAAATTAAAAATATAAAAAATAGCATAAAATTACCAAAAAAAAAGGAAAAAATTGCTAAAAATTCTAAAAAATTTATCATAAGTTTTTTTGATTAAGGAATAATTATTTATGCTTTGTGCATAAATTGTATTTATGTTATTTTTAGCTAAAAAATAAAATCAAGGCATAATTATATATGCTTTATGCATAAATGGTATTCATGCTCAGTGCATGATTATTTATGCTTAGTGCATGGATGATATTTATGCATTTTTATTAAATTTGTTGGCCTGAATTTTATGATTTGTGCTATGACTGCTGATTACCTATTATAATTAGTTTATTTCATAGTAATATCTTTTTTATCATATGATTTGTTCATATTCATTACTTATGCCTAGTGCTATATGTGGATTTATTCTAGGTTGCATTATTATTTTTGTGAAATTAGGGATAAGTTCTCTAAAGTAGAAAAGAAATTATTAGATTAGATATTCAATTTTACTAAATGGGTGATGATTATGAGCTTAGCGAAATTTTCAATCCCATTTTATAAGAAAGAGCATCCAAAATCTAGTTATTTTTTTCTGTTAATAATGTACATTGTGATATATGTCTAATGTTCAAGCCTTGCTTGAATGAATGTAGTGATGACCTCTAGGACCATTGTAGCTAACCTAAATAGATGTGAAAAACTAGATGGATAAAATTATGATATGTGACATAGAAAAATTCAATACCTACTTAATAACTTAGAAGTCTTAGAAACCCTTACCTTTAGTATGACCCACATAAAGAAGGCAACTATACCCAGCACCGCCTTGACTAAGAGGTCTATGAGAATTGGGTCAAGAAAGATCATCGTGCGTGCTTTATCATGTTGAGCAGCATGCACAACAATCTCCATGGAGAATTTAAGAATTTTTTTACGACTCAATCCATGTAGAATAAGCTAAAGATTAAGTATGGCTAAACCTCTGCTATAAGGTTGCATGCCTTGAACTTAAAGTTCATATAGTATACTAAAGATCCTAGCCACTCCATGTTTGAGCATCTTCATGTTATGAACAACATAATTAGGGATCTAAAAGTTGCAAGATGTGAGCTGACTGATGAGCAATAGGTACTAATAGTGATACGTTCTTTGCTTGATCCTAAGTGAGGCCAGATAAAGCTCTTGATGATCATGGTGAGCACATTAATAGCTTTGATGACATTTTCCAGCATTTGGAGTTGGAGGCTAAATGCATGGAAACTAGCCACCCCGTAGTCTTTGTGACTCAGGTTGGGCCTTTAAGGCCCAAAAACAAAAAAAAGTGGTAGGGCAAGGTAGGTGGGAAAGCTAGACAGATGTCCAAAGAGAAAAAAATAGTCAAACCTCGAAGGGGCTGATAAGGAGGCAAGAGAGATGCAGCAGAGTTAAGATGCTACAATTGTAGAGTAAAGAGATATTTAGCTCGTGATTGCATCGAGCCTAAAAGATACCCACCATTCCTATTTTCCTTAATGTTTGTTCATATGCATTAATTGCTGATGCACTCCCTGATTGGATTATAAACACAAGAGTGAATAAACACGTAGTGAGGGACTGAACTAGCTATGTGGATTTTCATCAGATACCAGTGGGTACCCAGCATATTACACTTGGGAATGTAGGAGCTTATTATATTAGGATGCGCAATGGATGTGAGCTGCTCCTATATGATGTTTTTTACATTCCGACTATCCGATGTAATCTATACTCTGTACTTGCCCTCTTGGCCTTAGGTTATATTTGTTGTTTCTCTAGGAATGAAATAAATGTATATTTGGATGGTGATTTGTTCTTTTGTGAATAATTATCGAATTGTTTCTTTATACTTGATGTTGATTTTAGTAATCATAATTCCTCATTTGCATGTGTTTCTTTTCCTGCTACGAATGATTATTTGAAATGGTATGCTAGACCTGGCCATATGGACCAAGATAGGATGTCTAGACTAGCAAAAGGAGGGCTATTGGGCCCTCTTGGCAAAATAAGTCTTCCTGTGTATGAGCCTTGCTTAGCAGGAAAGGCATTTAGAAAATCTTTTGGTAAGGCTTTTAGGACCTCTTAACCTTTAGAGCTAGTACACTCAAACAACTCTATAAATATTAAGGTAGGCTATGGTGCCTCTTACTTTCTCACATTTATAGATGACTATTCGCAATTTGGGTATGTGTACCTGATCTCCTACCACTATAAAGTGTTGGATTGTTTCAATTGCTTTTTAGTGAAAGTGGAGAATCAGAAGGAGAGAACTTGGAAAACCCTCCGAACTAATAGGGGATGTAAATATTTATCTGAGCAATTTAAAAGGCTTTGTGGGGAGAAGAGAATACACAGACAACTTACTATTCTTGGTATGCTGCAATAAAATGGAGTTGCAAAGCATAAAAATATGACTTTACTGGACATAGTTAAATCAATGATGGCGCAAGCAAATCTCTCAGTTAGTTTTTAGGGAGATACGTTGTTAACTATTATTACATCTTTAATCGCGTGTTCAGTAAATCAGTGCCCTCTACTCCATATGAGTTTTGGTATGGTGCAAAATGTAGTGTGGGTTATGTGTTCCCATAAAGTTCAGTAGAATATGTTCACAACACCTCTTATAGGTTGAGGAAGCTAGGGCCTAGGGTTATCCAAAAGGTATTTATCAGATACTCTGAGAGTTCTAAGAGTTATGTGATGTATAGTGAACATTCTAATGGAAGAATAACTGAAGTAGAGTCTAAAGATGTAGAATTCATAGAGAATAAATTTTTGAGCATTGGTAAAGTAAGGAAGGACCTGTGAATTGTATGAGTTATAAGAGGATTCTATCACTATCTTTGGCGAAGGAAGGAAATCACAACCCTTTTCAAGAGTTACCACAGATAGAAGAGTGGCTTATCCAGTGAGAGTGCACCAGCAAGTGAGAGCGCACCAACTGAGGCAAGTGGGAATGCACCTAAAAGTGGTGGTGCACCATTAGAAAGTAGTCTTTAAGGCCCAGGTTCATAATTGCAGAGAAGCGAACATGGGCATGTGCCATATCGCCATTTTGAAATCAAAGGAGATGTGTTCCTATGCACTCCGCTAGATGAAGATGAGTTAGCTTCTTTTGCTTAAGTGCTCACTTCATTGGCTCGTAATGAGTGGCTAGCAGACATAGAGGATAAGATGGAATCGATGGCTAAAAACCATGTGTGGGAGTTGGTTTATCTTATGCCTAGTTGCAAATAAGTGGGTTCTAAAAATGAAGCGCAAGGTAGATAGAGACATAGAGGATGAGATGGAATCGATGGCTAAAAACCATGTGTGGGAGTTGGTTTATCTTATGCCTAGTTGCAAATAAGTGGGTTCTAAAAATGAAGCGCAAGGTAGATAGATCAATCGATAAGTACAAAACTTGATTCGTGGCAAAGGCCTATAACTAAATGGAGGGTATAGATTCTGAAAAGACATTCTCTCTTGTGCTGAGGTTTGCCTTTATTTGCCTAGTCCTAGCTATAGTAGACCATTTAGACTTGAAGCTATATTAAATAGATGTCAAAACAATATTTCTTAATGGAGACTAGACAAAGAGATCTATATGGATTAACCTATTGACTTTAAAGTTAAAGGACAGGAGGATAAAGTGTGCCGCTTGAAATGATCTATATATGGCCTTAAGCAGTCGTTTAGATAGTGATATTTCAGATTTCATGAAGCCATTACATCAGTTGGCTTAAACATGATTGAAGAAGACCATTGTGTGTACAACAAGAAATTAGAAAATGAAATTTTGATTTTGTCGTTGTATGCGAATGATATCCTTTTAGTTGAGAACAACATAGGGCTAATTAATGCCACTTAGGAGTGGCTATCCTCTATCTTTGAGATGAAGGACATGGGTGAAGCAAATTATGTACTTAGAGTAAGAATCCTAAGGAATCGCTTTAAAGATTTTCTTGGTTTGCCTCACAAAACTTATGTCGAGAAACTCTTGGAGTGAACTACATAGACTATTCAAAACCCGTTGACACCCCAATTGAGAAGGGATATACTTTAAGCGTCGATCAATGCCATAACATAGATGAGAAAAAGAAAGAATAAGAAAGATTTCCTATGCTAGTGCAGTGGAAAGCTTAATATATGCTATGTTGTGTACTTGCCCTAATATTTGTTTTACAGTCAGCTTAGTTAGTTGATAATAAAGCAATTCAGGATCCATTTATTGAAAAGTAATTAAAAGAATCTTTTGTTACATTCATGGTACTACCAATCTCATCCTATGCTATCAAGGAGATGACTTGAGATAAAAAGGATTCTGTGACGCAGATTGGGCTAGTGATAGAGATGAGCAAAAATCTACCTTAGGATATACGTTTATCCTAGAAGGAGGAGCTGTCTCTTAATGCTGCAAGAAGCAAAATTGCATCATTCTCTCTATAATGGAAGCCAAATATGTCGCTTGCTCAGTAGCTGTTCAGGAGGCAATGTGGCTAAAGAGATTCTTGAGTTGTTTCGAGGTTTCAACCGGTGTTTGTAAGCCTATTCAAATCTGTTTTGATAGTATGGCAGCATTACAGTATACTAAGGATCAAAAATATCATGATAGAATGAAGCACATTGATATAAGATATTACTACATTCGAGACATGGTTAAGTAAGGTAAAGTCATCCTTCAGCACATCTCTACTAGCAGAATGGTGCCTAACTCATTGACTAAGCTCATTGCTAAACATATATTCCAGACTCATGTAAGGACTTTGGGTCTACATAGAATTTGACTAACAAAGATTATACTTTGGACATTATTGAAATAAAATGTTTGTTTTATTGTCTTTTATGATGTGTTTCATAAATATGATGGCGTAAGGCATATGAGTGTATGAATGTCAAAGGCTCAGATCAGCTCACTCACACAATGATCGCCTTAGCACTTGTGTGGTGAGCAAAATGAAACAAGACTAACTATAATTGACACTTGAGTTGAGATATTATGAGGAGATGCATGTGTTGCATAAGAAGTTACATGAGTTGCAGAAAATGTCGCAGGCTGCATGAGTTGCAAGTAATATTACCTCAGTTAGGACTAAGATGAGACTCAAAAGAGTCAGATACGGACTATATTTTGAATATCCACAAATCCGTAGGGAGCCTAGTGAAGCCAAACATGAGCATATATGTGAGTGCTTGGATGTTTTTGTAATGTCAAGACTTAAGTTTATACAACATTTAAGATTGATATGGCCTATTAAGTGGGAGCTCCGTCATAACATACACTGTGTTATGCATACTAATGTCAACCATTTAGGAGGTGACATGATCAATTCTCTCTATCATCGTATGTGTTACCCAGCTAAGCAACCCAAAAGGGGGGGTGAATTGTGTTCTTTGAAAATTTTTAACAAGTATGTACAATTTTGCAAAACAATAAATTCTGTGTGAGTGAGGAGTGTTGATAGCAAGAACAAGTAATAAAACCAATAAAAGACAAACACACAAACACAGTAATTTATAGTGGTTCAATGCCAATCCTTGCACCTACGTCCACTTCCCAAGAATCCCTTGAAAATTTTATCCACTAATCGTTCTTCAAACGATTATAAATCTAGCTAACCCAGCTAGCTTCTTATTTTTCAGGCACAAAGGAGCCTTTTCTTAGCTTTCTCAGCTAGCTTCTTGTTTCCGAGCACAAAGGAACCTTACAAATCACCAATTATGGGTTTGGCACACCCAACACAAGTTTCAACCAAGTTGAAACTCAAACAACTTACAATAAAAGAGAGTTTCAGAAATTACAGCTCCTCAATGAGCAAATTCAGTAATAAAAGTACTTTACAGTTTTTTAAGACCTTTCCCTTTAAATGAGCTTCTCCTCTTTAAATATTGGAGTTATGAGCACTTGAAGGAGCCTCTTGGGTAGTTGGAAGGAGCCTTGAATGAGCTTTGAAGGAGTTTCAAACTCTGCAATACACTTTCTTTTTAAAATAGAAAGGCTGAAATCTTTCTTGATTTTCACTTGGTTTTTCTCTCTTTTTTCCACTTGTAATCCCTCAAAAATACTTCCAATCTCTTGCTAATCCATCCCATTTACGAGTTTTTATAGTTTATTGAATGATTGAAACGTTAAACTAGCCGTTTGTGATGGTTGGAAAGTCAGAACTAGCCGGTACAGCTGTTCCCAGAAAGTTAGTCGACTCTGTAGTCGATTACTTTTGAAAAATTCTCTGTTCTAACCACAGTAGCCGACTCTGGAATCGACTAACTTGGAAACCTTCACTGTCCTAACCATAGTAGCCGACTCTGGAGTCGACTAACTTAAAAATGCTCACTATTTTACCATAGTAG
The DNA here is from genome assembly GCA_017589505.3 of Metroxylon sagu. Classification (NCBI taxonomy): domain Eukaryota; kingdom Viridiplantae; phylum Streptophyta; class Magnoliopsida; order Arecales; family Arecaceae; genus Metroxylon; species Metroxylon sagu. The sequence continues at coordinate 57,444 of JACVBY030000226.1, read as the reverse complement.
CCGACTGGTTAGTTGGCTAACTTGAAAATACTCACTGTTTTGCCACAGTAGCTGACTAATTAGTTGGCTAACTTGAAAAAACTCACTGTTAACCCTCTTATGGCATAGTTTTTGACTTGATAGCTTGCAAGGTAGTTGGCTAAAGGCTTCAAACTTTCATTCTAAGTATCAGTAGCTACTGTGAGAGTTGACTAATGCCTTCAAAACTTGAAAACTCATTCCATAAACAAGAGAACTCATTGAAATGAAGAAAATAATTACTTTAGCTTTCATAATCTTAAACTTTCTTCATTTGAAAACCTCCCAACCATTTGAATTTTATTTGATTGAGGCTTGAACCATCCTTAGTTGATCTTGGTCTTCTACAAAAATTCCTCTCTTGAACCATAAACCCATTTAGGAGCTGGAAATCATTTTTAATCATCTTGGTGATTCATGTATGCCTACATTTCATCATGGTTCTCCACAAAACTCATTAGTAACTTACTTAATTATTTTGTGATCATCAAAATCAATATGAGGTCAACAGTATGAGCCCTAAAAACTATGATGTATCTTTAGACTTGAAACTATATCATAAAGTTAGAGTTCAAGATAATTCCTTTAGCCTTGTCATCCAGGCCATGAAAAATGTAACTAAATAGGACAATATTAGGGAGTTGATTGGACAAAGATGGATTAATATAAGTGTTCAACGAAGATCGTTCAGTAATACACTTTGAGTTTGTGATCCATAACCCGAGCGATTATATGCATAAGTTGCATATAATTATGGACACAAACATCTAACTTAATGATTTCAAATACTACTTATATGCATGAGTTTTTGTCTCTTGATCTAGCGTGATCAAATTATCTAGGACATAAATGAAATTGGATTGATTATATGCTACGTTAGTTAAATGTAACTTAACATAGTGCTTTCATTATATGTGTTTTATCAGGTTGGACACTCCACTACCTGTGTAAGGATAGAGATATATGTAAGGTCAAAAATTCTGTATCCTTTATGTATGAGTAAAAGATTGTTGACTGTTGTGCTGAACTGGCATTGATGCCAGGCCATGCGTCCATAGAGAGAAGGGATGGCTCCCTCTACCATATCGATGGCAAAGGGGCAGGGGTGTGTGTTGCCCCGTACTGAAGACCAATATATCCTCCTCTCTCTCTCTCTCTCTCACACACACACACACACACACATTCACTGGGGGTGAAACAAGGCCCTCTCTCTCATATTTTTCTCCTCTCTGCGAGCAGTGTAGCTAGTGGCATGGAAGCACTAAAAACTCTGACAGCTCCCCATTGTCGGCGATCCATCATTTCGATGAGGTGGGTCCTTATTGCTTCACTCTTGCTCTCTTTCTCCTTCTCGGTCGGCCACGAAGGTTGAAACTTTCAATGGTAATGTCGTCTCTCTATAAAAAAATCACTTCAAAGTGAATCTTCTTTGATTACTGTCCAAATTGATCTTGGTTTGGTTTTAGAAGTGTATTGGTTATTCTCCAACAATGAAATTTTTTTTTTTTTTACAAATACAAATGAGTAAAATCATGATCAAGATACTGGATGCATAGTACCTCTAATTATAACCCTTCTAAGATATAAAATATAGCTGTTCTCACTATTTTTATAGCGCATGCATTAGGCAAATGAGAGACAACTTGACAAATTAAAACATCTTAGTAGCTTGAGGGGAAAAAAAGCAAAAGTTTTATAATAAGGATTAGTGAGATCCCTAACAAAAAAATATATGTTGTTCCCTTTTTTCTAAAAAAAAAAAAATTGATTATCACCACAAAATATTTTAGTTCATTTGGCTCTTACAGTCAATTATTTATTTTAAGCTACGAGCATTCCGATATCCCTTTTTTTTTAAAAAAAATGGTGATCCCACCATCTCTTTCCTATTTATATTATTTTTACTTCTAATTACTTATATATTTATTATTATCTAATATTCTTACAATTATACATGAGTATTTGTAATATCTCAAAAATCTTTGGTCATAATAAATATAAATAATTGCCACTATAAATAAGAACCATGACCTCAACATTTGATTGCTCTAAAACTACCAACAAATAAGATTTGCTAAGTCACTTTATTTATTTTTATCCAACACACTTCTCTTTTTTTCTAAGTTGGGCAATCTAGAGATTTGCAATCTCAAGTAAGATTGGTTTAGGATTACAAGATCTTCCTTCTATCAGAAAGTCATTTGCATAAAATGTACTTCAAAGTAGTTACCCATACTCACCTTTGAAAATTTATAATTTCTCTCACCTTTGGAAATTTGTAATTCCTATCTATTATTTTAAAATTTTATCATTCTTTCATTTTACTAGATGGAATTTCAATAAGTTAATGGTTCAAAAATTATTAAATGTGGGACCATAGGAGTAGATTCAATCATTAAAAAAAAGAAGATTTGATTGACCATTGAGGAGGAAAAAAATATTTATTGAAAATTTATTTTTATGAAATGAATCTTAAATTAAGACTGAAATAAAGGATAAGCAAAATAAGGCTAAATTAGCCTATTCTATAACGTCTCGGCTAGGTTATATTTCATTAGGTCTAAGCATAGGTACATTCTTATTGAGCAGCTTTATTTTATTGGTTCATCCAAAATCGGGCGTAATGAACCAATCGAATTGATCTAATAGGTATTGATTAATCACTTCTTCTTTTTTTTTGTTTTTTGATTGACCTCTTCACCGCAGGAGATGAAATACAAGTTTTTCATGGGTTTTCATAGCTTGCTGTGCTAAAAATAAATAAATAAATAAAAGTAATAGGTAACGATGACAGATTTGGACTGTGACATTTTGTACCTTAAATAGATATGCTACCATGCTATGCCAGACCCCTTTTCAAAACCAGACTCATCCTCAATCAAACGCACTTGTATGGTTTGTTCTACTTTTGAAAGACCTTGCATTATATCACCAAATGTTATTTTTCATAAATTAAAGTAAAATGAAATAAAAGTACTTGCTAATAATTTTATGTGCTGTATATAAATGTATATTATTGTAGCAGTCCTACGTAACTAGTGAAAATCTAAAATCACATGTACGTTTGTTTCTTCCATAAACGTAAACTACCCACTCATTGCTTGTTTGTGCAGGCTCATGTCCATGCTTTCGTTCTTTCGTCTCATTTCCTTCTTCAGTAGGAATATGCCGCGAGTAAAGCTACAGAGTAGGCGCAGCCAACTCCTCATTCTTTGCAGAGTCGGTTACTCTAGTAAAATACAGTCAAGATTTCAGTATGGATTTCCTGGAATATATCAATCACCACATCTTTCTTTTCCTTCATCATCGTGCAGCTCTTTTTCCATTATTTCATCCTTAGCAGTGGGTTAGTTGATATTGAGCTCTTTTTCTATTATTTCTTTTTCCTACATCCTTAATGGTGGGTTCGTTGACATTGAGATATGGACCAGCACACATATCAGCATGAAAATTTGAGAAAAAAAAATACTAGAGATTGAAAGCAAAGTTGGTTCCCTCATCGGGATAAGATAGAAGGGGCAGAGTAATTGATGACCAATAATGCGATTGCTCTTATCTCTGGCCTAAGCAGTCTCACTCACATAATTAAAAATAGGAATAGTACTTGGAAATTCAGGACAGCACTAGATGTTACCCTAACCATTAGCTATTAATTTAATGTTAACCATGTTGATCAACTAGGGATTGAGTATCCCAGAAATTGAGCTAAGCGGGCTCAGCCCCTAGTCCCCAGCATTAAACAGTAATTCTCCGCACGATACGGCCCCACTCCACCGTCATCCTGGCAAGCGTTTCCTTCTGGGCAAGGTGTGTCCACCTCAACCTCATCTTCTGTTCCACGGTTGTGGCAGCCCAGCAAAACCCTACAAAGCAAACCACCCAATCACAGCCTAAATTGTACTAGCTTACAGGCGCATTGTTGATCTCTTGTTGCCGCATCACTCTTATCCATTATATTCATATATTAGTCCATGGATGTTTCTACCCAAAGGTAGAGCTGCAATGACTTATAATATCATAATCAAAGGTTGAACAGCAAGCCCCATTAGCAGAAAAATTGAAAGGAAAGATGAACATGGTGAATATTTGACACAAACCTTAGACCGGGCCTGTTTAGCTTACTGCAAATCCAAGGATTTTTTGCAAGGACAGTGGTGATTGCTTAGGCTGCTGTGATCGCTTCCATACGTCACAAAAAGAATTAAAATTTTTAATTTAATGACTAACTTTAGAGTTCACCATCATAAATCGCAACTAAATCATGAGAACCAATTTAAACGTTTTTTTAATGTGTTGCAGCGGCAGCCTTCTGGACATGGATTCTGCTGATCTTGCGCTCCATGGTTTACACTTGCTATCATATTATCCAGCAAATAATCCAGCTCAAATGTGCTCCATAAAACAAAGGATGAATAATGCCAGCAGACAAAACCTCTTATAGCAGCTGATGACCAAGTTTTACTCCAACAATTTCCAACACATTCAAAATTTTCTGGTACCATCTAATAATTCCAAAGATACTTGTACAACATAATAAACAACTCCACTGACAGACAAAAATACCTATTGAAGATCTTTTTTTTCTGTATCTATACTTAATGATAAAACACCATAGAAAGAAAACATAGCAAAAACAGCACTTCACCCACCAGCTGTGTTTCCTTCTTGTGGTCTATCAACACCACCAGTATTTACTGCAGCATCATCCATGGGGACATCTGGAGCTGCCCTGTTACTGTTTTCAACTCCTGTGATTATGGTGGTAGTCTGCATGCCAATAGCCACCTTTGGATGAGGAACAGCAACAGTGGTAACTTCATCTGTGTTGACGTCCATCATTTTGGGCTGTTTCCGGGTCCTCTGTGCTGCCAGACCTCCATCCTTAGCATTTGCCAAAGAAGGATCTTTTGGTGGAGCCCGCAGATCAACAGATCCTGATGCTTTTGCGGCTTGCAGTAACTGTAGCCGGTAATCAGTTTCTGGACGCCTACACACCTTCCTTAATGGCACTATTTCCTGCAAAGGAATAATATCTTACAGTATCATTCATGCGTGCAACCCTAAGGAAACTCTCATGATGGATTAATTGTAATAGGCTGTCATTCGATCAACTGATGAGCTACGTATTTATTTCCTTCCATACGCCAAAACCATAGGTCTACAGTAATAATGAAATGCTTAGATAAAATGTCCATATGAAACAGAGAAACTCCTTTTCCTTCAAAGCCTTCTTATAAAACTGCGATCCAGTCCTTAAAATGGACCAAGCTATGCTGACAATACATCTTAGGTATTCCTATCAATCATTTGTTTTTAATCGCACGTTTTCAGTGTAAAAGAACATGATTTACATCAATGCAAAAATGTCTGCTGATTCCAGTTATTATTGAAGAATGGCAAATATTTTGACCCTTTGTTCCAATGAAGTGTAACAAGTTGTCTGATAAGCAGTTCAAAGTCAGCAGTTTGCAAGGATGGGAGAAACTGCCAGTTACTTTAAACAAAAAGGCGATAATCAGTTGTTAGCCAAACCCTGAAGCACTGTCTTCTGAAATTCAATATAACAATAAATGTAGACTCTCCAGTCCTAGCCTGAAAAAATCATATAGGGGGTTTCAGCCATTAATTTCAAAATGGCTACAGAATTCTCTACATATCCTACGTTGTGCACTCACTGTGGCATAGCTGCAAAGCCAAGTTACATGGTAGCGTAAAGGAAATCATGATAACAGTGAATTTCTGATGTAGAATTACAGACACTAAAAGTTAAAAATTGTAGCATCAAACAGTTGGGAGTTCCAGAAATCTTTGCAGATACAAGGAATAACACTCAGAAAAGAAAAGGGTATGTTTATTCAAATTATATTTAAAAGAAGAATCAGTTTGACTAATACATGACAAAACACTAGGAGCATATTTGGATGCCACGAGATCTCATCGATCTGACAAGACCATCCTGGCTGGTTGATCTTGTGAAAAGTGATGAAAAGCAGCAGCTTAGAGAGATGGGACTCCTGGGAACACTACTTATCCTTAGTTTTCAGGCATAAGCGATCAATTCTGAAAGGTAATTTATCTTATCCTGCAAATAGATATTAGTTGTGTCCTGATAAGGCTCATCTTCTTAAACCCCACTTCCCCTACTTTCTGTCACAATAATTAGAAGAAAACACTGCCAACGAGATCCGATAAGACACCCACATCCAAACATGCCCTAAGGGCCTCCTTTGATGCCCTCTCACCATATCAAAAGGACATCCTACAGGATGGGGATCGGAATTGAGAAGAGGAAATGGAAGAAATTAGGCAGTTGGAGAAGGTAACCAGTTGTACAATCCCAATCTATGACTTATTGAATCTATTCAGAAAAAAGATCTTTGAGATCCCCAAAAAACTTGATGGTTCATCAGCCACTTTGATCTCCCGATTTCACCATCCTCCCTTCTCTCATCAGCTGATTCCTACTCTAGTAAAGTTTATCCGGGGATAAGCTAGCCACAATCCCTATATCTCTTAGAAAACAAGTCAGTAGTGCACCAGTTAATCATAAATTGGACAACAGTCAAATTTTGTTACAAGAACTTGGTGTCATCAATGCACATTAAGTCAAAACATGATAAGGAGAAATTAGATAATTAAAAAAGTTAGTACCTCAGACTGATCATGATCATAGCGCACCAGGAATCTACATCGACATCCACGTATATCATGTCTCCGTCTTTGTGCATCAAGAACATGAGCATCAAAATAGAGAGCCTGCTCTTTACCTTCCTGGTACATTCCAAAGAAGAGAAGCCACATCAGCAAACAGAGAAATACTACAAAACAGTTGTCACTAAATCAAATGCAAACACAGGTATATTTTTGCAAGTTTTAAAATGCAAACCCAGGTATTTTTTTGCACGTTTCAAACTTGGGTGCTTAAGTTTGTTGCAGGAGTGATGCCTTCGGGTAAAATCCTAAACAGCAATAGACTTTGTGTTTTGAACCCCTTACACCTAGGTCACAATGGAGCCAACCTTATTGTTGCACCAACGTCCGCCCTCAATCATGACCAATACAAACATGAACAAAAGTTGAACACTTCATCAATATAAAATGACCATTGTTTTGCACATCATATGATTGACCTTTTTTACTTTTTCCAGATGGGTCATGAAGCATGCAGGGATAATACATTTCCCCTTTTTCCCCCTTTAGTTTTGAGCAAAGGAAGATGCATACGCAGCGCATGTGATCTGGAAGGAAAAGAGTGGGAAAGAAGTATGATCCATTTTTTCCCTCTATTGGTGCGTGTTTCATGTGAAGGAAAATGCCGCCAAAGGCACAGTGGGCCCAATATGTTTTTTCTACTCTGAAGCATGGAGCTTGTGCAGGAAGGCTTTGGAGGCCAGCATCATGGGGGCCAGCCTCCAAGACTTTTCTGTTATATATAGTACAATATAAAATATTTGAATTTGTATCAAACTGGAACCAATTGGTTGTGCCACATGTCTAGAGATTTGTTAATTACTTATTTCAAAAACTATTACAAGTTTCATCAGGCACTAAACTATCAAATTATGAGCCAGTATAATAATTGTTGTGGACAGACAACAATAACTAAGATGACCAACTGCAGTTGAAGTCAAGGTTGATTATCAAAGTTATGGTTTCCCTTAGAAGGACAATATTTAGACATTGAAGCTTAGAAAGTCTCATTGTACTTGAAGGAGCATAACTGGAACTTAGAAGCTAGGAGCAGGAGAGAATTTCAACAAGTTATAATTCAAGTTATTCAAGAAATTGGAGGAGAACTGGACTTTGGGAACAGGACTAATATTTAGAGATCCCTGCACTCCCAAATAAAAGGACTGCAGAAGATGTCTATTGAGAACTTGGGGAAAATAATCAAACATCAGTGCATACCATACAGCATATGATATGCATGGTATCATGACCAGTTGGCACAATAAACAGGGCATATGCAGTCATATCGCTAGTATATTGGCTTCATATCTTGGATGAGGTGTTGCACAGCAATCTAGTGTGTTTAATTCAACAGTGAATCCAGTACATAAAACATTCTGTTTGCCAATCAGGATGGTTTGAGACAAACCAAAGATGACCCCATCCACACGCTACTTTTTCCTTCATTTGTCAGTCCAATCTAAAATTCAGAGACAGAAACAATGTTAAATCTTGGTTGAAACTTAGATAAGAAAAGTAGAGTAAACAAAAAAAAGTTTTCTTAAGTTTTTACAGGTTCCTAAAAAGCCTCAAAAACAAAATCGTGTTTTGTTGCAACAGATACATGCAATTTCATAACATAGGACTTGGAGTTACAAATTCTCATCTAAATTTTATGCAACTAAGTACGGATTCAACTAAGAACTGAAGGATTTCTGATGCACATTAGGCTTAAAGTTTTTATTAATATAGTTTTCTATTAATATTTTAGTGCATTTTTGGATAATAATTATAATAACCACCAGGGCTTAATTACTTAAAAGAAGATAACACAGACATTTTAGCTTGCACCAGTACCAAGTTGCAGAATTCAAACACTGTAACTTGGTACTAGAAAAATAAGGCCCAAGTTGAACTGGTCAAAAAAAATGATAATATTAAACATAATTTTTTTTTCAATTCATGCTCTTAGGATGTTGACAAGGTATCTTACAAACCACAGGAAAGTAAACTCTTAACAAAATTATGTTACTGCTGGTCAGAAGGAAGAATACGCATATAAAACTTTAGAAAGAATGGTTGTAAGATGACAGAACCTGAAAACAAAGGATGAGGTCTCCTGGAAGCACTGCAACACATTCTGCAGCTTCGCATGGAAGAGACCGCTGTCTCACACATCTGCGTACATTAATCCACTCATCCTCTTCGACACCAAAACCAGAAAATCGAACGCGGACTTCCTGAAGCAAATACCATGTTTTAAGAATAAGACATAAAGAGCAACCTCAATCCCATCTTCATTGAAATTAGATATATCCAGCAACTTCAATCCTGTTTACTTGGGGTCAACTAGAACCAACTTCAACATTACTTCAAACGATGCATGATGTTCATGAAGAATTTGGAGAAAATATGGGTTTCTGACTCCTCTTTAATGTAAATACCATCTTGTAGAAGAATCAATGCAGCAGTAAGTCAAAAATGCATAGGCTAGAAAAATTGTCTCAGAATCATCTATAGTAACAAGGGCTTTCACTAATAATCCATCACATTTGGTATTTCCAATTAAATGTGACAGAACATGAGATTATTACCGGATCTCCTGTTTCAAACATTCTATGGGAAAGAAAGGCTGCAACATCATACCTGCAAATGAAAACATTGCGAGTTCAATACATAAAGCAGAAGATAGATACCAAAAAATACCAAAGAATCTAGTGTATTTATTGTGTGACTTCGTTAGCACCAATGTTTGTGCCAGTGATTTTATTGTGAAACCCCTATAGATTAAACATATACATGGCTTACGGAGAGCTTTACAGATGGGGATTAAAACGCTAACACTCCTTGTCTTTACTCCCATGCAATCAGAAGTTGAGAGGAATGTTTTGGTAATTTCAGCAGTGCATTTGATGTGCCATCATGACCACATTTAAGTTTCAGTGTGCATTTAGTTCACCAGTAAGACTAATAAAAAAATCTGTCCTAGTTTTCAAGTATATGAAAATAAAAACATGTGGTGCTTATTTATTCCAACCAGACTGCCAGTCTAATCCACACCATGTCATACCAAAAAGGTACTGGTATCAAGTTTTGGTTCGCTATATGAGTTGAATTGGATTTTACTAGTCCAAACTGAGCGAAACCATCTCGTGCTGCCCAATGTTACCCGTATTGCCTAATTTTGGGTAGTACCATGGCTGAGAGAAAGGGGAAAAAAAACTGTTGGGAGCCTATTGTATAGGATGCATCATACCATATTGACATACCATAAGGTATTGGTACGATTTAGTACCGGTTATGCAAACCTTAATTTCAACCATGTGCAAACCTATAAAATATAATTTTGCCATGTGTTACATATGACATAGTAACTATCTGTTTATTTGTTCATATCTTAATTTTGATGCCGACATTGATGGGCATGCTAGCCACCAAATCATAATAAATGAGCAGACTTAATACTTTTTTTAAATAAAAACTATTTAAAAGGATGAATTGGTGCCATACCAACCAGAGCCAGGTGCCGATGTTGGCCACATCACAAAATGGCATGGGCTGGCACTTGAAACCTTGGCACATATAGGCTCACATTACAATAGACATAAGGTGAAAATAACAAAGCCTACAAACCACCATATTCAAAGATAAGGGTTGCAAAATATAAATATATGACATCAGGTATGATCAGCAAGGTTTAAAAAGTCTACAAATAAGTAAAACATGTCTTGAAGTTCCCTTGTCTACTTATCATCAAGTCATCCCAGGATCAAAAAGATTATATTGCACCATCAAAACTATTAATTTGGGATGACATGATGCAATGGGTCTCCAAATCATATCAGATGATGCTTCTAGATATTCTAGACCATGTGCAAATTAAATCCAATGATTTAAATTTTCATTTTCAAACGTCACCTATCAAAATGCTAGGGTTGCAGACTCTTCTTTTCCACCCTGTACACAGATATATACACATAAATACATAGCTTTTATAAATACAATCTACTATTTTCTATTATTCAATGGACAGCACTTCCTATAAGATAAATGTGTATCAAAATGTTAAGACTTTAGTAAATGTTATGGGGAGAAATCTTCCCATTGCATAGTATCTATGTATTTCTCTCCATTGAAGTCCAAATCTGCATGAGCTCAGACCATTCTCTACCCTCCTCTTCCCCCTTCTGAACATGAACATAGTCCAACAATCTCCATGATAGATATGGCAAAAGCAAGCAAGTTTCTACTACTGTAATGGTAGCAATGAGCCAAACTCCATTCAATTTTCCACTTCCAGCCCATAACTCTCTTGATTTCTCCTGTTTTCAGCCCCTATATTGCACACATGCATGGGCCTACAACCAACCACGTCAGCACTTAAAACAACTTCCTCCACTCAAGAAGGTTAAGCGCAACAGACACGGAAAAAGCTCCAACACTGAAGTAGAGCACAAAAGTCAGCAATGAAACTAGATGAATTATCCTTCAATACCCATAAACCATAACTCAGGAAACAGCCTCGAAACATCTTAGCCTTACAAGGCTCTTAACCAAACCAAATGCCAATGACACAGCCAAATGCTAAGGAATCATGCTTTATGAAATTCTATGTCTAAGCCCACAATGACTTCCTATCTTAATATCACATCATTGACATACCTTTCTATGACACTTTTCTCAACATCATTATCTTCCAAACTCCATGCGCTCACAGTTTGCTTACATCAACAAATACACATCTAGTGTTCTACACTTGAGGCTACCCAATCATGTAAACAGAGATTATACCAGCAACATCTCAGGCAATCAAGCATCCATCCCCTAGGCCCCACCATCTAGTCATCAAATTACACTGTTTCCACCCTGATCTTATTTAAGCCCACATATATGCAATATGTAGCTAAGAGATTCCCTTTTCCAGCAAACCACCATGGTGCACATAAGCCTTACTGTAATATGGTAGGCCATGCGTTTGTCTAACCATCTCCATCTCATACTGCTCGTAAACTCCACTAAGAAAATCCAACACAGATTGGATAGGCTCAAGCAATTTCCTGAGGCCAAGAGTTAGACCAGTACCCATGCATGATGCTAGCTAGACCATTTGGCCGTGAATCAGCCTAAGTGCCCGTTAATGCATTAGCAGCCAGACATGATGTGCACTTTTGTAACATGGGTTAGGGTACTGGGTTTCAGATGCAGGGGTCAGATCCTTGTTATACTTAGAGGATATTAAGATAAGGCTAAAAAAAGATCCAAAAATTGGGTTCGGTTACATAGACATGACTTACACAACCTAGTCTTATATGACAGTGGCTTTTAGCCCATCTCTACTTTATCTTTATCTGTCTCTTGTTTTATACTTGTTATATATGCACCTATATGTGGTTTGTGCATGCTTATACCTTAATTGACACAGGCCAGAGATTAAAACTGAATAGGCAACAGAATGATGGATCTGGGGTAAATTGCATTTCACGAACAGGTTGTAATCATGAAGGGCATCCATGTCAGGGATTAGAATCAAAATAAAATAAGATCAGAGCAATTGATCAAAAGCTGTTTAATACACGATAAGTCTCTCGCATGCTTCTAGCACAACTTAAACACACTGACCCTAATCACTTTTTAACTCTTATCTTGGTGCTGCGCCTACTGTGACCTTTGTCCATCACTGGCACCTTCGTCCATTAGCAGCCTCTAATCTTCGGCAACCTCCATCCAGTCTAGTTCACAACTAACCTGCCATGCTGCAGGTAGGTGAACTCTGCCCCCTTTCTTCAATACCTCCTCCATTCCCTCTCTCCCTCTTTCTCTCACATACTCTCTTCCTCTCTATTTTCCCAACCCTTTGGCTTCACCAACTCCTGTGAGTTCATTGGGGAAAATGTGACTGTTGTGTTTCCAGGTCAGGCACACATATCATACTCATATTCATGTAGTGTCACATCGACATAAATACTAAAAAATGCATCGTCTCAGTAATGTAGATGTACACCACCTGTAGGCTCCATTAATTGACTCATACCTAAAGACTTGTAAGTGTTGACACCTTAACCTCTATATTTCACATTTCTCACAAATGGGGTTCTTATTTACCACTAGTTCCAGCAGGGGTTTCTAAGTGTTAAGTGTGTCATAAAAAAATTCTAGCATAGGCCTTACTCCATGAACTACTTGCACACAGCTATGAGAAACCACAATTTGTCAAAGGCTATGCTCTCAAATACAAGTAACCAGCAATAAGTTCAATTCTTGAATAATAGATGAACATATTTATGTAGATTATCATATTATACATGTAAATCTCAACATATTTGAAAAAGGCAACATCGTGCCCAAAAGTCTTAAATGATTGTATACTTATTTCTCCAAAATGAAAGGAGGAAAAAAAAAAGAGTCAAAGCAAGAAGTGATGTTGGTGTTACGTGATCAACACAATTGATAGCTAAAACAGAACAGGAGTAATAATACGTATATAAAGCAGCACAAATCAGCAAAAATCCAAAGCAATATAATAATTGTTACCATGCTCCATCCCTAGCTGATTTTGCTTCAAACTCCACTTGAGGAGTATCTACAGGATTTCTTCCTGCATGAAGTTGTGGAATACAATAAAATGTTAAAAGGCATTTTAAAATAATATTTAACAACAATTGAAACCCAATTACATTCAAGTATGGAACATGAAAAAGCTCTACAAGCCATACAAACAATATAATCAACGCAACCTAGAATATCATTTGCAAATGTTTTCCTTGTTTCTAAAGCACAAAGACTTAAAACATACAGTCAAACAAATTGATAACATTAATAAGTTTATATCTTTATAATTATAATGTATTTGATGTAGTTTTTTAGCATGATACAATGATTATCTCTATACATCATGCTCAGATAATTCATAGATTGCAATAAGTATACGACAGTAATTCCTAACAATTCAAAATAATTAAAAGTCAATATAAGTTCAGTTAAGTTCTAGAATTCATTTTAAACAAAGTAGTAAAATGGTAAAATTATTATTACCATCTACCTAATTTTACGTGATTTCCTATAAGCAAGAAATTTGGGATTCCACTTCACTTCTGCTATTTAGCTTACAATTTGCATCTTAAATTGAACATAATTTCTTGTATCAAACTTTTTCTTTCCCTCTTCATCTGAACTATTTTCAAGTATGGATGGATCACACTCCCTACTTGCCTAAGCCTAAACCATGAAACATAACCAATAAGACAGGTTTCCCCTGCTGTCAACTGGTCACACAGTTCAACAATGCAATAGGGCCACCAGCAAAAAGTTCTTGAACTCCAATAAATTATACTTTGGTCCATACAAGCAACTCATCACTGATGGGATAAGGCCTTTTCTGGTGCATCCATCCCCTTCAACTTTCAAAGTTCTACCATGCTTCCACCTTAACACTTTCATCTATGCCACACATATATTATGTTCTTAGATGCTTTCACAAAGCACCCTAAACCATGTAGGCATTAAATTTATCTCAGTGAACACTTTAGTCTGAAAAGGACATGTTTAACACACAACAACTTAAAAACACCACTCCTTATGTTTGAAAAGGACATGGTTAACACTTAACAAGCCAAAAGCACCACTCCTCTTTATCCCCACCTTCTCATCTACTGGATGCCTTCAACTATTTTTGTTCCTTTATAATAAATCCAAGATAACATATATCAGACTGTGGCGTCTATTGGCTGGCAATTTTTTTTGTTTTTGATGAGCTTTGTCTCCACTTCAATTTCCACAAGCATTGTCACTCTTTTTGTGGTACCAATATTTTTTATCCTTATTCTCCTGAGCAACCTTCATAGTTCCAATGACATATTTAATCCATTCTCATACCATCAATTAATATTGCATTATCTGGGAATAATACAAACAATGGTACCTCCTCTTTAACATTAACAGTAAATTCACTTATAACTAGTGTAGAATACTTCAATAACTTAAGCAGGAATGAGTGCCAGAGAAATTTCAGGTGCAAAAGCCTGGAATTGGAGTTCTCAAGAACAGTAAAAGGAGTGCCTTGGGAGTGTAGAAGTGATATTTCTGAGAGACTCTGAAGCAAGTGCAAAACCATGGTAAGAATATTTTGATCACTAAGATAAAAGAATGTGGTTGAGTTCCAAATTTCCATCACTTGTCAGCAAACAGGGCTAATAGCAGACAACTGGAGAATGTGTTTGTTGTGATGATGCCAATGAAGAGTCACTTTATCAACTATGCAGAATATCCCAGAGACAAGTTGCAACCCAAATGATACTGGACCTATGTGTTTGAATGTGTCTATGCATGTAGATACCCACACAAGTATGAAACTGTCTGTGTATAATATATTTGTACCTCACCCACTAGTTGCAGCAAACTCTTCATGAATAAATAAATTGCAATACTTATCTGTTAGGAGACAAGAATGCAGCACTCAAAATGGCTCCACTAGTAACCATGTTGATATATGCTTACTACTTCTATACTAATATCTTTGAAGTCTGCCAAACAGCTTTTATTAAACAGGCATAAGCAAGATCTTGTTCATTCCAAGCATAACAATAAGCTATTCCTAGCGTAAAGGAGTCATTTGTGCTTACCTCCTTTTTTATGGACAAAACACCCAGCCAAAAGTCATTCCAGAAATTATAGACAAACAGAAGTAGGGTTGACTTGTGGCACAACTATAATTCTAGTTCCAGTATTCCTTATTCCCAACACATAAACAGGCTTGAGCTGTGAACAATTCCAGTACCCTCTTGCAAGACAATTGTGCTTGAGGCAAAAATTTACTCGTCATCAATACTGAGGGCAGAATTGCCTCCCCCTATCTTCTGGCCCTTTTTAAGAATATAAACAACTCGCCAAGCCGCAGAAACTATACATCTCATAATTTTTTTTTCCTTCCAGATCATACGCTCATAATCATTTGGTGCAAATAAAAGCCATCTTGAAGGCAATGAGACTGCCAAATTTTGAAGCAGAGAACTGTGTAACATTATACTCTATGTCAAAAAAGTGGTAAAAGATGCTTCATTTTATCTATTAAATCAACAGACCTATCTATCAGCCACTGTAGTTCAATCTCTATATTGAAACATGCGCAACAAGTGGACCTAATTTCACCATTTGTTTGCACCTTAGCAAGATCACCTAGAATGGAATTTGTAAACAGACATGGTATTTAGTTTTTAAAATAAAAGTAATGCCAAAACTAAATACCAAGCATATTTACAAAGTCATGCAGCCGAGCATATTGGAGTAAAAGGATTCATGCAGCTGACCCTGACTAATTTACAATTAAGGCTTTGTTATTGTTGTTGTAATGTCAAAGAAGTCTATAAGCATTTTGAATGACATAATTGATGATAGAAAAAATTGGCATTTATGCACTATAGTAAATGTCATTTATCAGTGGTAATTCCATTAATAAAAAAAGGTGACGTTAATTTAAACGGAGATCCTTTATTTCTCAAATTCAACTATTACACAGCTAGAATTCAGAGACTTAAATCCACTCAGGACTAACAGTCAAAATTATCAAATTACATGAATCCTGTTGAGACACCACAGACCCTGAATGAATCATGAATTGTAAAACATTATCAGCATGACAATGAAAATAAAGTTGTAAACTTATTGCCCCATGACAATGGAGAAATAGAGCACGGAAAAGGAGTAGGTCATGGATATTCTGTAGCTGAGATAAGATAACTACCTGAAGGAGCAGAAACTGGAGCTACATTTCTGAAAGAGAGTGAATCATCCCGGGGCATAGGTGAGATGCTCAGCTTCCCAGGTGCTTTACCCAATTTTGCCCTTTGGGCATATCTCCTATTTTGGAACCAGTTCCACACCTGCAGCAATCTTCGTAATGAATAGATAATACGAAAAGATTTATATTCTAGAGATCTATGACTAGAAAGACTGTGACCTGCTTTGGCTGCACAGCAATCTTTCCAGCCCGTTCGGCAGATGCGCTTCAAGCAGATAACACAGTATTACTTGCCTTGACAAAATAATTATGGACGCTACTGATGCTTAAAATAACCAGAGTATTATGTCTTCTTCATACCTGAACTTTTCTGCAAGGGCGCATATAACTTCACGAGCAGGTATTGCATTATTCACTTCTTGCAAGCACGCTTCCATCTCCACCACCTTAAAACGAACAATCATCAGATAAATTAGCGAAAAAAATCTAAACCAGAATAAAAGGTGCATCATGGAATTAAATTATATTGTATTTGGCCAATTTATGTCTTTTTTTGGAGAAGAATTGATATTGAAGGTTAAGATATGACATGGAACGCACTTTTTTGCATTTCATTTATGACACAAGAAATTTATTATCAGTGGTTGTGTAGGTAATGTACATGCAAATACAGAAACATAATAAAAATCTGAAAGAAAGTTTCAAATTTCTCAATAGATTAACGCTTCATTCCATATACATAGATAATGGCAGGACCACAATCATATCCATTGAGGTGAATAGACAAGCACAATGCTACAAATAGCCTCAGCTCTTCAAATAACTTATCCAGATCATACATAGATTATTATTATCTTTTACATTAAAACAGTGAACAAGCTATGAGTTTTACCAACAAAATATCGAACCATTCCTGAAAGATGAGCAGCTCATCAATGGAGATCGTGGGTGTCATAGTAAATTCCACCTACCCCTGTCCATCAGACAACTTCCCAAGATTCCGCCATTTTTCTTTTAATTAGAAGATCGGTTTAAAAGCCCCGGAGTTCAAATTAAAAAAAAAAAAAGAAAAAGAAAAAAAAAAAACCCACCCTCGTATCATCACAAACGGAAAAGAAAACCAAATATTTCAGATAAGAACGCATAGACGCATGTTCTGCGGAGAAACCGAAAGGATTGGTCCAAACCGGACAGAAACAGGATCAAAACCCTAGAAATGGACATAAGAACACAGGGACAGGCGAGTCGGCGGCGGAATTGAGGAAAATTTTGTAGGGGAGGAGAAAGAGATCAGAGGTAGGGTTTCGAAGGGATCACCTCGCTCTGCGTGAAACGGAAGACTGGGCCTCCGCCATGTGGTGGTCGACCCATCCGATCCCCGACCGGAAAGCGAGAGGGAGAGGGAGAGGGAGGGAGGGAGAGAGAGAGAGAGGGGGGGGGGGGGGGGGGGGGGGGGGGGGGAACGCCCTGGGGGCCTTCTCTCCTCCAAATTCTGATTTATATTTCCCTCACCTCTCCACCTCCTCGACAGCTCCCTCTGGCATCCGAATCCTTCACCTTCGCTGAGCGCCGTTTCCGAGCACCCCAGACTCGCTGGTTAGATGTATTCCTCCTCCGAATCTTGGTAAGCGGCTCAGCAGCAAACAGCTCTAAGGCTCCAACCTGGCTCGAGCCAACCCAAACCCCGACAAGCCGGAGTCTACTAGGGTCATGGTCATGTGATATACGGCGGCGATCAAGTTGGGTAGAAGTGAGCCCCCAACCTGACTTAACACTAAACTAAACTAAATTAAACTAAACTAAATTAAACTAAACTAACCCAACTTAAAGAGAGACCATAAAGTTTCGTCTTATTAGTAATAGGAGACATAGAGGCTGGAATAGGTTAAATGTGGCATACAATTTGACTCTGCAAATACCTATGAAAAAAATATGGATGTTGAGACATAAAAAAAGGACTATTTGTAAGATCTACCGTTCTTCAACCATTATTCTATCATGACCACCACCATTCCGTTCCATTCCACTGAAGCAAATCATTTTTTAAATAAAATGAAGAAATATTCTTAATCTAAGTTTTTCCAGCAACCAAATGAAAACATCTTTTTATCCATTTTTGAAAACTTAGTTTCAAACCTACCCATCTAATATAACCGTTCAATGCTTTTTAGATTCTTATCCAATACTTTATATCCTTAGATTTTTCATTATTAACAATACCACCCACAAACAACTAAAAGTATGGTAAAATTCACCTTTTCTTTTTGGCATGATTCATGAATTCAAATAATTATTGCAATTATTTTATTTCTAAACAAATCTATCTAGCCATAAATTATAAAATTAATGGTTATTGTTTTTTTATATAATGATAATTTAGTAAGTGAATTAAGCAAGGGTAGGAATGATAATTTTTTTCATTATCCCTAATCCTAATAGGGATCCATCCCAAATGGGATGAGAATAAGGAAATCTTTTTTCTTCATGGAGATAGGGATGAAGAAAATTCTATTTGCATAAATGGAGATGGAGCATGAACAGAAAGGGTATTTTCCATCCTATGGGGTCCCTAAATCCCATTCGATAGGATCTTCATATATTTTATATTACTTAAGTGCTATTATATTATTTTAATATCCTAAATATTACCCTATATATAATTCTAAAATACCTTACCACTATATGCGTTTACCTTCTTTATATTTATTACCACTTATTGTTGGATATACTTGTTTCTTGCAAATTAGCTTACGATCATAGACTTATCTTATTGTACTCTTTGAGATTATAGTTTAATATATTTTTTTGTGAACTAGCTCATAAAATTTGTAATTATTGAGAATTTATTTGAATCTATTTCATTTATTATATGAAACTAAATACTTTATTTTTTATTTTTAAAATATAGTATGTAAGAATCAATTTTTTTTAAAAAAAAATAAAATATTTTAATGTCAAAAATAATATTGATGGGGATGTCGTCCCCAACAGAATGAAGATCTTCATGAGAATATAAATAAAGAACCCTTACTAAAAATGAGGTAAATAGGGACCTCATGGGGATGGGGATGAAGAAGTTTCTGCCCTTGTTAGTAAGGATGAGAATAGGAGTGAGATGGAAAGCTAAAATATTAAAGGAGATAGAGATGGGGATGGATAACAGTTCTTCATCTTTGCTCTATCTCATTGTCATTCTTAAGCAAAAAGATATACAGGAAGCATGCATCGGGGGGCAAGTAGGTGATGGGGATCAACCATATTCTAAAACTATGCACTGCAAATTCCAAGCACTTCAAAATAATCAAGTATCCAATACGTGTGCATCGGAAATTCCATACAGGTGCATTAGTAAGTGTAGCTATGCGACCTTAATCCTAATGACATGCGTTTTAAAAATTGAAACAAAAGCAAAAGCTAACATGAACGCATAGTTAAACAATGCCATTTACTGACATGGCCCTGACACACTAATGAACTCTTAACATAAAAAATTTACTTGTGATTCAATTAATTATAGCAGAGCTGTCCGCTAGTTCACATTGGCTTTGGCTTGGCATGTTGGGAAAGTGCCACAGGCCTTCCAAAAAGTAATGACTTTGAGCTATGATTTGCGCTTTGGATCTGCCTCATTTCCTCTTGCTAGAAGTTAGTTAGTTAAACGAGACATCCTTCTGTAGGGGGGCATTCTATGTGCTTAATCCTTCATGCGTGGCCGGAGGAACGGACACGTAGGGGGAGCCGAGGGGCCGTAATCTTCTTGAAGCCGCTCTACTTCTCTCTCGTTGCTTCTCGTTCTCTTCTCATTTCCTACCCTACCTTCTCTGACTCTGACTCTGACTCTGACTTGTGGGTGGGCGACACTCCGCCGGAGCACTGAATCTCTTCTTGGATCTTCCGCGATCCTTTCCTTTATTCTGTGGACCAATCCCCCCCCCCTTGTTCTTGAGGGTTTCGTTTTTATCTGGTCTGTAGATCTATCAATTGGAGCAGCTGATCAAGGATCGCTGGAGGTTGTTGTGTGGTCCATTACCGCCGATCTTCACCGTTATCAAGTGATCGGACGGGTTCAGGTGAGTCCTCAAAACTGCTGCTTCCCTGTTTTGGTTCATCCTCTTGTATGCTAGCTTTGACCCAAGCAATTCTGAGCTCAGATCGATGGGAAATATCCCCTGGATCTAGCATAGGACTCAAGAAGGAATCAAGCGAGGAGTCCTCGCCGGTGATTTGAGTACTGCAACCGATCGATCTCGATCGATCGATCGATCGGCTGGCCTGGCCAAATCGTAACCAAGATCCGATGGGTACTGTGCCACGGTTACTCGGACCCATTGCCGGTGAGTGGCACCGCTGTTAGCTGGGACCCTAAGGATTGCCCACGGCTATCATCAGCCAACCATGGTGGCTGGGGTCGTCCATGGTCGCGCTGGTTATAGTCATGGCAATTGGGATTCACGGGTGAAGAGGAAGACTCTTCTTTGTCTTCTCAAGGATTAGAGTTATTTGGTTCAACCGATTCCTTTGAGCCCAAGCCAAGTCAATTAAATCGATCCCTGTTTCAAAAACCAGATCTGAGTATTAGTTAAATCTGAGAACTGAAGTTTATGGTTATGGGTATGTCCCATTTCTCTGAACCCATTTGATTCTGGCCAACTTAGTCTCTCTTCTGATTTGAGTCAGATTTTAACTGGATTATAGTGAGCCAAACAGTTCCCTTGGTTCAATTGGATCGAACCAGTTAACCCATTTAACTCGATGTTGCAATTGGACCAATCTTGGATCAAATCTGGAATGGTTCAAGCCAATTCAAGCCTCTAAGCTGTTGGAATCTATATTGATTAAACCCAATCAGCAGTTAGGCCGAACCAGGATTATTCAGACTAAGTAGACCTGAACCTGAAGCCGAATCCTAATGAACCCAAATCATAAGTAGTATGATTTGTTGAACCTGAACCAGAACACCGTAGGAGGAGTTCAGGTTGATTTTGAGTGAACCAAATTTAGATTAGGTCTAGTTCACTGAACCAAAACCCGGTTCTAGCCAAATCAGTGAACCAGAATCCAAATTGAGCCTTGTACATTGACTCTGAATGCAAATTGGCTCAAATTAATGAACCAGAATTCAATTTTAAACTCAATTAGTGAACTCAATTGCTGTAATTATATTAATTGAGTTATGTTTAAGACTATTAGTGCTAACTTTAGAGCAATTGGGCCCTACTTAGCCTAATTGAGTTTCAATTAAGTAGCATAGTGACCTAATTAAGCATTAAATTAAATTAATTAAGCTAATTAAATGGATGTGGTGCTTGAATTAGAGAGTTGGTAACCCAGTTAGACCTTCATCAAAATATAATTAAATATATTTAAGCTTAAGTCCAAGGTTAAGTAGGCTAAGAGGGTACTATAGTAGCTTCCTTGATCATTAATTTTAATTAATTGTTTATGATTACTTATAGGTGATGTGGAACCGGTTATGGTATAGGGTTATGACCTGGCTTGATTTATAACACTTGGCACTTATTCTATTGATACACAATAGTAGTTCTGACAGATTAAAGAGGAATCTACTCTAATCTAAACACTTAGCATTAGGGTAGGGTTGAGGACCGCGGAAGCCGATGTAGAAATAGTTTAGATTGACTAAGTTTATGATACTTGGCAGTAGTATGGGAACCAATTTAAATATATGGGGATTACCATATTAGGTTGTTAGATATAAACTACTAGCATGAGATTTGTGAATATATATCTTCAGTATACCGATGTACTGATATTGCCATGTGCTTAATGTTGATGGGGCTGTGTGCTTGTTGTTATTACATCTAGTGGCGTGGTTCAATGCCATGAAAAGATAAAAGATGATAAAAAGATTTATTTTACACTGATACTTGGTTTTATATATGGTATTTGCAATAGTATTTATCTCAGCATATGTGATATTATTATGTTGTCATTCTTTTTTTTACAGTATATTCATATTAGCATATATAAAATTCCTACTAGGCATCTAACTCATTACTCACTTTTTTAGAAGAGGATAATTATATGGTAGATCTTTTCAAATTTATAAGATTTTCTTGATTTGAAAGATTTAGTTATTAAAGGAATTCTTGATCTCAGTCAATAATTTATTTTCTTAGTTATGGATTGTTTATATTAAGGGATTTTCTTTATATAATTGTATTAGGCTTTTCTTGAATAATTAAGATTTTAACCCTATAAATATGTACCAGCCCTTCTGAATAATATTATTGGTTTTTTTTATTTGAAGGTTTAACCCCTTCAAAGTGGTTATCAGGAAGTCTAACCCTATGGTTATTTGAAGGCGTGATCCTCTTGAAGCGCTCACAGTTATTCTAATTCTTCATTTTATTTATTATTACGATCGAGGTTCATAACAATTAGTATCAAATCTTAAAGTCAATAATCCAGTACTTGTCTATCTTCCATTTTATTTTTTAATTTATAACTAAGAAAATAAATCATTAACTAAGATCAGAAGTTTGCTTAATAAATAGATCCTTCAAATCAATAGAATCTTATAAATTTGAAAGGATTTCCAAAATTAGGAATCTTCACAATTAAGGAATCCTATTATGCGAATCGAATGGTTTGATCGAGTTCCTCTTCTCGGTGAGATTCCATTATCTTTGTGAGATTCCATCAAGCCCCACCCCCTCTTCATCAGTGTGTGGCTCTCTTTGCATCCTTCCTTGGGTGTTGAAGACATCCTCCAAGCATCGCCTATGGTTGAAAATAGGGTGTCATTGGTCGGTGCTCCTCTGGCCTCTCACAAGACTCCTTCCATTGGGGTCCTTACTCCAAGATCTTCATGACTTTGAAATCCATGTAAAAGCTTCCTATGCTATTAGATTCAAGAAATGATCTTACTTAGTAGGAAAGAGGAACAAGAAAAAATAAAGAAAAAAAATCAAAGAAAAAACTCATAGGAATTTATGGTAGTTCGGTTAAATTGACCTACATTTATTCTAACAAAAACGAAAATAATTTCATTGAAAAGAATAATGAGAGATTATAATGATTCCCTCACATTAAACCCTCGATCCTTATACCCTCAACAAAATTCTTTTCTGCATCTCTCCGTAAGACTTAGAATTGCCTTAAAGTCAAGGCTATATTTAGATAAAAATGCTTACAACTCAAACAGTTTTATAAAGTAATCTTTGCAGGAACTATCTTCTCTTCCATATGAAATGACTTTTACTCTATCAATTCTAATTTTTTTTATTTTTTTTATTTTAAAAAAAATAAGAAGAATAATGAATGTTACTTGATAGATTCATTAAAGCAGATTATGTATGTGTGTATATGGAGTGCCCTCAAATATATAAAAATTTCTGAATCATGTATCAAATCACCTCAATCATATAATTGTAATGAAACATTATAATCTTTTATATATAAATCCCGTGGGCTTGAAAATTCAGGAAAACCAGAATATGATGCAAAGCATCAACAAATCACTCGCGCTCCGCCAATCAGATCATCGTCGATCACATTTTGTCGTGAGGACAATTTATTCGTTGCCGCAGTACTGAAGAAAAAACAAGCGGAGGAGGGTACGTAACGTAATCATTTCTTTAATCACTGATCTAATTCATAGAGACGCAGCGCACCATCACGTGAAATGTTGTTCTCAAGAAAGATTTTAATGTTCAGGACATAGAAGGTGACGACGCAACTTCACGGAGAAAGAATCCGACATCAGATCGATTGTGATCTGGTAAAAGGAAAGAGGACGAGAGGTCGAGCTCTTATAATCATTGTCTCTGAAAAGACTAAAAGTATTAAAATAAAACCAAATCTATTTTATTGATGGAGGCATAAGTGGAATTCGCACCTTCGTCCAAATCAATTGTGCACTTCTTGATGTAAAAATAGAAGAAAAAGACAACCGTATCGGGAACCATAAGGCGTGTCCCAAAAGGGAAACATAACGTGAGGTATCAAAATATGCTGGCACGAAACTGGTAACAACGGTGCCATGATAATAATGAACAGACTCCAGAGGGAATTTGGAGACCAGTCGCCTTTAATGTTCAACAAGCAGGCCCTTGCTCAAACTAGCTGAGCTAATTGTACGCGAGCAAGCCACCAATCCCAAAATGAAATAAAAGAAGAACAAGAAAGAAAAGAATGTAAGCAATTTGTGGCTGAAATATACAATTCTGTGCAGTGTTTATTCAATTTTCTGATCAGAATTACATATGTACTCTCCTGAGACTTCACACTTGAATTTCCACTCTTGAGGTGCATAAAAGTGGAAAGCTGCCATTTTTAAGCATGGATCGTCTTAAATTTTCATGTGTATTCCACATTGACAGTGATATATATTTTTAGCAATTTTTGAAGTCAAGGTCATATATATATATATATAATATTTTGTGAAGGTTTGCAATAAAAAGTCATTAGAGTCAGTTTAAGGGCAGATTTGAAGCAAACAATCTATAGTTTCTTGACTTTCTTCTACTTCTCCCTCCCTCCCTCCCTCCCTCCCTTGTGTTTCTTTCTTTTTAACATGCATTCTTTTCTCAAGCAGCATCACCATGAAATTGGTGTCGCGAATTTATTTGTGATTGTGTTGAAAAAGGGATCTAGCTAGGAAGATCACCAAGCCCACAGTGCATAACTTTAGCTATTTTGGATAGGTTAAATAGGTTTTGCAAGTCAAATTTGTTACATTCAACGTTGATTCATACATCAGAGGGCATGGATTTATATATGTATAATTCCCATTTCCCGTAGGTTTGTTTTTGAATTTGGATAACTCTTCAAGACCTCCCATAGGCCCTTCGATCCATGGATGACCCATTTTTGAAGACTATTTAAACCTTTAAAATGTCCAGCCAAGCCAAATTTTGATGCAACCTTGAAGAAATTAGGTGATGGAACAAAGAAAGAGCTACAAGAGGATTTTAACCTTTCATGGTTATATCTACGAGTCACTTGCTATTTTAGGATGAATCTTAATCTTATTTAACTACAAGAGAATTTCAACTTCAATTTGAGTTGGATCTCACTAATAAAATAGAGATATTGTAACAACTCTTTGATTAGTGAAAACAAAAGGGTCTCAAGCTCTAATTTTGCATTCCTTTATACTTTCTATTATTTTTTTAAATATATAAGTTAAGCAGATTGGAGAAATTAATTCTTTTTTGATCCAATTAAAAAAATCAAGCAAGGGTTAAAAAGTAAAAATTTGTTTAATGGTAATTGAATTACATTATTTGATGCAGGAGTGACAATTGAAGGAAAAGATTATGAATATGATCATTTGTTATTAATTTAACATATTTTAATAAGTAATTTTTAATAGTAATGTTCTTGCTAGTTTTAAAGAAATGACTAAGGAAGTACTAGCCCCACAAAAAAAAAAAAAAAAAAAAAAAAAAGAAAAAAGAAAAAACCTCCCAAACTCCTTTGGAAATGGAAGGACATGGACCATTTACAGCCATTTGTCCACGTCCATAATTGTAGTTGGTGATTATTTAATTCGTTACGAATATCACAATAGAAATTTTATATAGTCAAGAAACAGGCACACTTCAAAAAGCTTCAATTTCTGCCATTGAAGTCACTGTATCTTAGTATGGACCAATCACTAGGTTGACCTATCAATCAAAGAGTGTGGAGCAATCTACGAAAGGCATTATTCTGGAAGGTAACTCTATTGCAACAGTGGCATTGATTAATGTAGTAAAGAGAGTCTGCATCTAAAACTGAGGGACATACAATCTAGGATCTCCTATATATCTAATGTTAAATGCCGACATATCTATGTTAAAATCTGACATGAGGTCCACAAGTTTGATTTGGAAATGGCCTAATATGGATATGTTTTATATATGAAGAATGTTAATTATAGTCTACATTAGACACTATGGATATTTCTATAATGAGAAACATACGAATCTCAATTCATGTAAAACACTATAGATCTCTTGTCTATATAAGCATATCTAACTCTAATCTTTAGAATAACATAGAGCATTATTGAAAGATTTAAGAAAGAGTTTTGTTAGGCGTAAATGGATCTAGGATTTCATGAGGGAGTCATTATAATCTACTAACATTATGGTTTATTTTTTTCCTTCTCATTGTACTTTGCAGGACCATTGGACTAAAGAGATAATTGCTATTGGAAAAGAACATGTTGGCTTATACAAGCTCGATTCATCATCATTTACACTCACTCCTTCACGGTTTGTTTTTTATAAAAGTTGTAATAATGTTCAGTCTGTCACAAATTCTTGCATTCTGTGGCATGAACGCTTAGGTCATGTACCCAAGTCTACATTGTTCAAAATTTCAAATATCAATATTTCTATTAAAGACTCTTTACCTTGTGAAGTTTGTCCTTTGTCAAAACAGCAACGTTTACCTTTCTTAATCAGTACAATTTCTAGTAAAACTGTGTTTGAATTGATACATGTAGACTTATGGGGCCCATATCATATTCATACAATCACTGGAGCAAGGTTTATTCTGACCATTGTTGATGACTTTAGTGGAACAACTTGGGCTTACCTAATGAAAGATAAAACCCAAACTCTATCTCACCTCACTATGTTTTTGAATCTAACAGAAACACAATTCCAAAAACAAGTGCAATTCATTCGCACAGATAATAGCTTGGAATTCATCAATGCCTCTTGCCAATCCTTGTTCCAAGACCAAGGGATCTTTCACCAAAAATCTTGTCCTCACACACCACAACAAAATGGGGTAGTTGAGAGGAAGCACAAACATATGTTACATGTAGCTCGAGCTCTCTTATTTCAATCCCATCTACCTAAACAATTTTGGGGTGAAGCCATACTTATATCTATCTACTTAATAAATAGATTACCTTCCTCAGTTTTAAGTTGGAAAACACCCTTCGAAGCTTTGTATCAAAAATTACCAGATTATAGGCACCTTAGGGTCTTTGGTTCTTTATGTTTTGCCACCAACACCAAGCCACACAAAACAAAATTTGAACCACGAGCTACAAAATGCCTTTTTTCTTGGATATGCATCTGGGCACAAAGCATATAAAGTCTATGATATCAATTCACACACACTGTTTGTATCAAGAGATGTAGTTTTCCACGAGTCCATTTTTCCTTATAAACGTGAGTCTTCCATTTCGTCATCCAGTCAATGCCCTTCATCCATAATTCCTATACCTGTCGTACCTGATACTGCATAAAATGATTTTTCCACCCCTATTTCCAATGTTCCAGTTGAGTGTTCAACCCCATCACCTCATCAAGAGTCACGTCCTACACCACCTATTATAACCCCTGTTGCACCTCTTCGTAGAAGTGCTAGAATTGTCTCAAAACCAGCTTGAAAAATTATTATACTTAAGTCTGACTAGACCAGATATTACATACTCTGTTCAACAACTTAGTCAATTCCTTCAATCACCAAGGATTCCCACTGGTAAACTGTTGTTCAAGTTCTCAAATACTTACGAGGATGTCCTTCTAAGGGGATGTTTTTTCCAGCAGCATCATCCATTAAGCTTCAAGCTTATTGCGACGCTGACTGGGCAATATGTCCAACAAGCCGCAGATTAATCACAGGATTTTGCATCTTTTTGGGCTCTGCTCTTATCTCATGGAAATCAAAGAAACAGACGATCATGAGTCGTTCTTCAACTGAGGCTGAATACAGAAGCATAGCCAGCACAGCTTGTGAGCTCAAGTGGATTTCATTTGTTCTTCAAGACTTTCAGATTTCTCTCCGTACTCCCATTCCAATGCATTGCGACAATCAAACTGCCATTCACATCAGTAACAACCCAACGTTCCATGAACATACAAAACATATTGATATAGATTGTCATATTGTTCGAGATCATATAAACGGTGGATTTCTTCAAACTATTCACACTCCATCCCATCTTCAATTGGCAGATGTATTCACTAAGTCTTTGTCTGCTGCTGCCTTCACATTTATTTTGTCCAAGCTCGGTCTGGTTGATCTTCACCAGCCTCCAGCTTGAGGGGGGATGAAGACGCCAAATTTGTTATATACAGCTGGCATTCTTATTTTAGCTAAAGGCGTCCAGTTTGGCATTCTATTAAAAGTTCTTTCTTAGTTTGTATATTCCAGCTAGTATTCTAAACTATTCTTTTAAATTCTAGACAGCTCTTTTTATCTGTATATAAGGACCTCTTTACCAGTTTTTCATGTGAGGAAAATAAAAGATAATTTTCTTCAATTCTAGCTTTCTCTATTTGCCCTGTTAACAAACCCATAGTCGAATCGCATTCATCTTCCACCATGGCATCCACGCTCCGTCCATTGGCGCTAATAGTGATCTTGTTCAGGCACCTCTTCCAACTGTTGTTGTTGGCCCTAAACCACCCAGAAGATGGCGTATCGTCTGAATGATACTTTCCGTCGCACTCTGATGGCCCGCCACCATCCCTACCCTTCTCAAAGCTGTTGATGGTGAGAGTCGCCTTCGTTTCACTGGTTACAGGAGGGGAACATTTGTACGTGGTGTAGAGCTTCCCCTCCTTGCAGCACTCGGAGTCGTACCCTCTCTTGCATTCCCCAGGTGGAGGCTTCTTTCCTCTGATTTTGCCACTGGGCCTGCATGGTTTACCTTCTACTGTCGTCAACCCAGACTGAGCAATAATCAGTAGAAGGAAGAAGAGGAAAATTGGTGCCCCGAGACGGAGGCTCCTCATGATTAATTTTTCCCTTTTTTTTTTTTTTTTTTAGCTCTGTTAAAAATTTGACAGGGAACTAGCTTGTAAGGTGTGTAGGTATTTATAATGATCATAAGCCGACCACAAGACAAGGCAGGATTTCCCATTAAAAATATATTGACACTACAAACGATGGATCAACACCACCTAAGATTGCCTCCTCATTAGCTCTCCTTGAAAACTTCGATGCCAGATGTTGGATCTTATGCTGCATGGTGCGAGAATGTTAGTTTAGATTTTTCTCCAGTCGTTGCTTCCCAATGGACATGGTTCCAAAATTCTCGAGTCGTTGCTTCGTTGGACATGGCTCCAAGAGGATGGCGTTTGTGTCGAGATGCAATCTGCCGCCACTAACCAGCAGTGATAGAGACTGAACGGATCTTAGGAACCTCCAGCATGGACCTGAATCGAAGTTGATATTCTGTTTTAGAAAGAATCCAGTGTTAAATTTCTCTTAACGTTGCCATCCCAATGATAAAAAAATCATGATGCTATGCTCTTGTTTGAATCACCATAGCATATGTTTCATCTGGGCGACAATTAGTCCATGTCTTCCTAGAACGCCTGGGCAAACCGCTGCTAGCTTGGAGTAGATGTCATTACCAAGAGGATGGCTATGGCTACAAGACAGCTGAATAGATAATGCATCTCCAAGCACTTGTCCATCACATTTTTACCAAGGTGATCTTTATCGCGTTACCTTGTCATTTATTGTACAATACCATAATATTGTATTGTTGTATATTATATAATATCATTGTATAATATTATAATATATAATATAATAATAATAATAATAATAATAATAATAATAATAATATGTATTTGAATGTTAATTCCTAAATTGCATAAAAGTGGCTTAATTTCCTGACTTCTTAAATTCTAAAAGCATCCTGACTAATGTTAGATCGATATTCTTGAATATCGCAAATGACTCCAAACTAAATTCTTTTGTATTATTCATATAAAATTTTTATAATTTTTTTATTAAAATTATAACAATTCAGGATTTTCTTCAAAAAGGCTAGCCAAGAAGTTATTATAAAAGGTTCATATCCAAATTTATATTCAAAGGTTTAATCTAGCCTAATCATAAAAATATAAAGTCCAATTGTAGTCCTTTAATCTCTAAGGGTCATAAACTGAGTCCGCTTTGATGGGAGGGCTTTGACATGAGATAAAGAAGGACAAAGAGCTACTCTTGATAGGAGGGCTTTTAAGGGGGACTGAGTCAGAGCCAGTCACAATCCATCTTAGCCATAGGAGCCTAAAAGGAGTCAATGGGATTGTTAAAACTCTAAATTAAAAGGGAAGAGATAGAGTTTGAGAATCTTTAAGTCTAGAATCGGGATGAATTTATTTTGGATGTGGATGAATCAAAGGTGAATAGTCCAATACTAATGGAATATTGAATGTTCGAAGGATAATTTTACTCTTTCTAAACATCATCCAATTTATTCGAACGTAAAGTGGTTTGAACGAGAAGATGGTTCAACCATAGTCCAAAATTGCCCAAATTTGGGCTAGCTTTTATCCAAATCTGAGTTTGAAGGATCATCTAGATAGGACATCAAATTAATCGACGATCCATCCAACCCAGTGCTTAAACATTGCAACAAGTGATCAATAAACTAATAATCAATGAACTAATACTCATTAGTTCGTTTATCAAGTGACATAAGAATACGAAAGCTTTCTTTCACTAGAAAACATTATATTCCCAATTGAAGCGGGGAACCATATTTCTATTTATTTATTTTAAGCAAGGGGCTTCAAACTTGTACACATCAATGAGTTGTCTGTGGACGCTTGGAATGATTATTATTCTCACGTTTCTCGCAACCTCGCTATCAGATGAAGATTCCCTTCGACAGTAAAAGTGGAGAAAAGGCCTGTAAGAAAACATCTGAAGGTGGTCGATGAAATGTGAGATAGATGCTCTACCAGCGGGGTTCCCCCCCCCCCCCGCGAATAGATGCCATGCAATAGATAGTAGGTACCCCACGTACGATCTTTGGAGCCGACATTGCAGAAGCAAGCGCGCAAAGATTTAGATTTTGAGCTGCGAATTCATGAACAAACTTGTGAGACACAAAAAAATTAAGGAACCCCTTTAACTAAAGGAGAAGCTATATTCTATTTCGCATTGGCCATCAGCATTTAATTTGTTGGTGAGTGCAGACAATTCGGAGCTATTTTCGGTAAGACCACATCAGAAGTTTCAAACCCGTCTATGTATATGGAAAAAGGTGTTTGCTACCTCATTATAATGTTATCGATCAGGAGGAATCCGAGGACTCTTGCTTTCCTGGCCTGATCAATGCGTGCAAGCTGGATTTAAGGCCACCCCATGTTGCATGAAGAGGGTCCCCCAAGGGCCATGGCCAGCCCTCAACGGCCATTCGGCTTTGTATTTAAAGGGAGCCTCAAGCTCTTTAAATACCAATCAATACCATTCGGCTTTGTATTTAAAGAGTGTCTCCCAACGGCCATTCGGCCACTTCTTTCTGACCACGAGAAGCCTACCAATCAATACCCTCTTTCTTTCTTGTAGCATCTTCCTCGTTTCACTAAGCAATCCAAGGCCATGTCGGCGAGAAAACTCGCGCGTGTTGCAGCTCTGGTGGCAGTTCTTCTCCTCGCGCTGCATTCCTTCCACCCAACCCACGCAAGAGTGCTGAAGAGGCTCGCACCAGCACCTCCTGCCCAGATGGAACATCCGTGCGCTGGAGAAACGTTCCAGGCTCTTCGCCTCAGGAACCTGATGGACACTACCCCAGGACATAGCCGCGGTATTGGCCATGATGAACCTCCTGGCTTCTACGACTGACGCCTGCCGGCTCCTCCTCGACAAGTGAAATCTGTGGTCGTGATGAATTCATATATTAGATCGTATCGCGTCCAAATCCTATCTCTGTTTATCTTTTGGCTGTTTGCTTGCTTCCACAGGTGGAATCGGCGGCGGTTTACAGCGATGAAGGTGGCTGCTATTATTAACTGGGGAAGCTGCGAAGTCATGTCATGTCATGTCTGATTAGTTGCACTGTTTTTGGTTCTTTTTAATCTTGCTGTTTTTGTTGGCTTTTATCGCTGTGGTTGTGATCTTTTGCTTGCTATCTTGGTGACCTTTGTCGGTCCTGTAGTTGTTGGAATATAATCTTTTGATGTAATCTACGCTGGATTTGGTTATTGATGCACCTGTTTCTTGGCATTCTTTTTCTAACTTCAATTTTATCTGGCAACATTTTGTAGATGATTATGCCACATGGCAGATTTGCTTGGATCATGTCAACATATCGGCTTTCGCTATCATATAGTAAATTATGGAAAGTTTTTTAAGTCTAAAGGAATTGAATTGGCGACCTTAAATGGATAAGATTAGAGTATAATTTTTTTTAAAAAAAAATATTAAAAAAAGTACTGTAGTTGAACCCTAATATATATTCGAAGGTTTGCAAGTGCAAGCATGTATGTGCGTCATGGGAAGCCAAACCTGATTAGGTCATGTATGGACATATATTTTGGCTCAAAAATAAAAATATGATGCTGAGTTAACATCCCAATTAGTTATTCAGGTTGTGATTGGGTTCCAGACTACCAGTCCCAAACCAAGTCTCATTATATTCCATCGTACTAGTAGCACTTGAATATAACTGATCGTCAACTTTGATTTTTTATTGAAGGTAAATCATTTAATGCTAGGAGAACCACAATATATGCAGCAGAGGGCCATCATTTTTTTTTTTAATTTAAAAATATATGTATAAAAAAGAATAGCGTAAGACTCTCACCACCGTAGAGTTTGGAGAGAGTTATATATATATATATATATATATGAAACCTTATTTTTATGAATGAAGAAATTACTTTTATGTACGGATCGAATTCATATCACCCATGTTACAATAGAACAATTTTGTTGTTGTGCTGAGATCGACCCTTTTGAATTTAGAAATATAAAAAGAACCAAAATCCTATTTCATTGTATTGTTCAGCCAATATGAGGAAAAGGAGCAAGCAAGATGGCTAATAGCTTATTCTAGTCTTGGATGACTAATTAGTCAAGGTTAAGAGTGCCTATGGGCTCTTTCATAAATTTTCCCCATCTACTTACCTTTCAGCGCGAGGATTTATAATCCAGTTACTGTTCACCACCAGATGCTTTGAGATAATAATTTTTTTTTTTTTTTTTTGGTTCCGTTAACCTGCAGGTAGATGGGGATGCGCTTCTTTAGTAAAATAAGAACACATATTTCACAAACATGTCTAACTGTGTTCTGATTGAAGGAAAAAAGATTACATTTTTCACTAACGTGCAGTCCCTGGAGACCCCATATGTCTGTCTCTGATCCTTCGGTGTCTTTGTGCGCCTTTGGATAAAATAAACTACTTGGAAGTGGCATTTTTTAAGATGATCTCGAAACGCAGAGAGAAGGATTTAGATTGTGCCATGAATCATGAGCCCTTCTGCTACTTTTTTTTTTTTCTTATCCTTTTATATTTTAATTAAAGTCACAGGTATTCCATTAAGCTTTGACATTATCATTTCATTGGTGGTCAGTGCACTCATGCTGCATTTAGTTTTAGTTGGTAAGCCTAGACCAGAAATTTCAGAAACAAGACTATCTATAGAAAAGATGACTGCCATCCTACAATATTATAACATAGGAAGCTCAGAACACCTGCTTTTTTGGCCATTGTAGTAATTTGATGCCAGATTTGGACCCTCTCCATTCTATGTCGTGGGTCCTTCGTTGTAACTTCAAGAGGTAGCGTAGTCGGTCAGCTTCCTTATTTAAGAGAAGTTGAGGCTCTTCTCGCATGCGCCGATCTCCCAAACCGTAACTCCTCTTGGACACTTTGCTCGGTTTTCGAATAAATCATTCTTAAAGCCTTAGCCATATTTGACAGGAGCCTCTCTATCACATCAACTCTATCAAGGTTAAGTCCAAGAAGCTTCCATCTAAGCTCGCACGTGGCTATCCATCCCGCATCAACATCACCCACAGTGTACTTGATGCAACTGCATAGAGAAAACACACCCAAACGATCAGTGAATAGAGTGCAGTGATTGAAAAGAATGCACACACTCCCTAATAGACTGATGAGACCAACCATTCCTACAGAAAATATAACCCTATGATGGCTGTAGTTTCAGCCAAAATTTTTTCTCAAGAAGAAAGGCAAAAGGAGTGAAATATCCAAAATTTATATTTTTCATTTTGAAATCATACTTGTCTATCCAACAATACGTTACCCACTCACAACTAACCACATTTGATTTTTAAACTCAACAAACTACCAGACTTATTAATAAAATACTTATCGTATTATAACGATAACAATAAGGAATTAAATTTTAACACTCCCCCTTAATTCCTTATTGTGATATTCAATAATTCTCTAAAATATTGAAACTTGTCTCTTGAAAGTACTTTAGTAAAAATGTCTGCAACTTGATCATTGGAGCTGCAATATTTGATTTGAATCTTCTTCTTCTCCACTGCATCTCTAATAAAGTGATGCTTGATAGCAATGTGTCTTGTACGTTTATGGTAGACTGGATTCTTAGTCATAGCAATTGCTGATTTGTTGTCACACAAGATTAGAGTAGCTTCTTCTTGCTTCTCACCAATATTCTTTAAAATACGCCTTAACCATATTGCTTGTGAAGCTGCCAATGATGCTGAAATATATTCAGCCTCGACTGATGATTGTGCCACTGTTTATTGTTTCTTAGAAGCCCAAGCAACTGCTCCTGAACCAAGAGAAAAAATATATCCTGAAGTGCTTCTCATATCATCAGTACATCCAGCCCAATCATTGTCACAAAATCCCAATAATTTTGCATCAACATTCTTCTCATACCAAATACCAAAATCAATAGTACCTTGAATGCATCTCAACACTCTCTTAGTAGTCCCAAAATGAATTTGAATAGGTTTGTGCATAAACCTGGACAACAAACTTGCTGCATACATAATATCATGTCTAGTAGCTGTCAAATATAATAAACTTTCAATCAAGCTTCTATAGAGTGATGCATTCATTTCTTTACTTCCATCTTCTTTGCTTAGCTTTTCATTCACAACCAATGGAGTACAAACTGATTTACAATTCACCATTTGAAATTTTTCAAGAAGAGTTTTTGCATACTTCTTTTGGCAAATAAATACTCCTTCTTCTTGATAAATTTCAATCCCAAGAATTGATGTAATAAACCCAAATCACTCATTTCATATTTTTGCTGCATCTCCATTTTAAAGTTAGCAATCATTCTTTCATCATTACCAGTAATCACCATATCATCAACATAGAGAGAAATAATAATAATGTCAGATATACCTTGCTTCTTAATATATAATGTTGGCTCATTCTTGTTTCTTTGAAAACCTTTATTGTTGAAGTAGGCATCAATCTCACTATACCAAGTTCGGGGTGCTTGTTTGAGGCTATACAAAGCCTTTTTTAGCTTGTAGACTTTTTCTTCTTCTTCATTTGCTACAAAGCCTTAAGGTTGCTCTACATAAACCTTCTCTTTCAGAGTACCATTCAAGAACGCTGATTTTACATCAAGTTGATGCAATAACCAGCCATATTTAGCTGCCAAGGCAATAAGAACTCTAATTGTATCATGCCGAGCCACTGGAGCAAATGTCTCTTCATAGTCAATTCCTGGTTGTTGAGAATACTCTTTAGCTACAAGCCTTGCTTTGTTCTTTTGGATAGTACCATCCAAATTGAATTTCATCTTGTAGATCCACTTGACACCAATCACTTCTTTGTCTTTTGGTCTTTCAACTAACTCCCAAGTTTTATTCTTCTCAATCACATTAATTTCTTCTTCCATAGCTTTCTTCCAAGTCTCTTCTTTAATTGCTTCTTCAAAACTTTCTGGCTCAACAATACAAAAATTGCAGCTAGCATACACATCACTAAGACTTTTCATTTTCCTTGGAGGTGTACTTGATGATGAATAACTAGAGCTTGATGATGAACTTGAACATATTTGTGGAGACATTTGTGGTGCATCTTCATGAATATTATCTTCATATTCTTGAATTTCTAGTGTTTCATTGAAAATAATGGCCTAACCTTAGACTTTCTTCTCTTTCCAATCCCATGTACCCTTCTCATTAAAATAACATCTATACTAATAATCAACTTATTTTTCTTCAAGCTGAAAAGTCTATAGCCCTTTGATTTTGAGCTATAACCCACAAAAATGCATTTCTCACTAGTCTCATCAAGCTTGTTTCTAACATTCTTTGAAACATGAGCAAAACAAATACATCCAAAAACCTTTAAGTGATTCACTGATGGCTTCTTTCCACTTCAAGCTTCAATTGAAGTTTGATTAATCACTGCTTTTGTTGGGCATCTATTCAACAAATAAACTGCAGTAGAAACTGCTTCACCCCAAAAAGACAAAGGCAATCCCTTCTCATGAAGCATTGCTTTTGACATCTCCATAATGGTTCTATTCTTTCTTTCAGCCACTCCATTTTGTTGTGGAGTGTATCCAACCGTTAGTTGTCTATTCAAGCCAATATCTTCACAAAAATTATCAAATTCATTCGAGTTATACTCACTACCTCTATCACTTCTTAACACTTTAATCAAATGTCCACTTTGCCTCTCAACAAAATTCTGAAATTTTTTAAAGATACTGAACACATCTGATTTTTGTCTCATAAAATATACCCATGTCATTCTAGAGAAGTCATCAATAAAGGTTAGGAAGTATTTGTTACCTCCATGAGATGGTGTTGACATAGGACCACATACATCTGTGTGAACAAGCTCCAATGGTGCTCTAGCTCTCCATGCCTTCTCTTTTGGAAATGCTTCTCGGTGTTGCTTTCCAAGTGCACAACCTTCACAAACTTCTTTTAATTCTTGTATAGATGGCAGTCCATACACCATGTTCTTCTGCTAAAGATTCTTCAAGCTTTGAAAATTCAAATGCCCAAGTCTTCTATGCCATAACCATGAGTCACCAACTATATCCATCTTCAAAGCTACATCATTCTTGTAAGAGAAAGTTAGAGGAAAACTTCTATTTTTCTCCATCTTGATCTTTGCTACAGCTTGATTTCTTTTATCAAAAATTTTGCAAGAGTCTTCTTCAAAGTGAACAGAGTATCCATGATCTACAAGTTGTCCAACACTTAACAAGTTTTGCTCCAATTCTGGAACTAGCAGTACATCGCGGATATATCTTATTCCCTTCTTTGTTTCTATGGCAATTATACCTTTTCCTTTTGCTTGAACTAAGGCACCATTACCCATCCTTACTTGAGAATTGGAAGTTGAATCAATCTCCATAAAAATTCTTTCATTGCTGGTCATATGATTGCTACACCCACTATCAAGAAACCAAACATCATGCTTTCGGTCCTTAGCTGCTTGACAAGCATAGAACAGATTGGCTTTACCTTCTTTTTCTTCAATGAAATTTACTTGCTGATTTTTTTTCAAGTAACAATCTTTTTGGACATAACCAAACTTTTTGCAATTGTGACATTGAGGCTTTCCCCGAAACCAACAATCTTTCTCTACATGGCTACTTCTTTGATAAATTCTACATTTTTGTTGAGTGAACTCCTCATTAATTTATCTTCTAAAGTTGCTTCTTCCTCTTCCTCTTAAGTTGCTTCTACCTCTTTCTCTTGTATATCTTCCACCTCTTGAAGATTCTCCTTTAGAGTCTTTATCATGAGGTCTTAAATTAACATTGAGCTTGGATTGAAAAGCACCCTCAATTAATTTTTCAGAACGCCTATTCAACCTTTGCTCAAATGCTTTAATTGATCCCATCAACTCTTCAACACTCAAAGATTCAAAATCTTTAATTTCTTCAATAACAGCAATAATGGGGTCATATTTTTCATGCAAGCTGATAAGAATTTTTTCAACAATTCTTTGATCAGAAATAGTATCCCCATATATCTTCATTTGATTCACAACCTTCATGACTCTAGTGAAATAATCCTTCAACAACTCCATTTCTTTCATCTTTAAATTTTCAAAATATCTTTGCAGAGTTTGAAGCTTTACTGTTTTTACCTTAAAAGTGCCTCTATACTCCTTTTGAAGAATATCCCAAGCCTCTTTTGATCTTGTTGCATTAATAATTCTTAGAAAAATTTTATCGGCAACTCCTTGTTGAATCAAAGCTAGAGCCTTTGCATCTTTCTTCCTTTGATCCTTTAATTGTTGTTTTTGGGCATTACTCAAAGCAACTGTATCATCCTATTCATCATACCCATCTTCCACATACTCCCAAAGATCATATGATAAAAAAACTATTTTCATCTTCACAAACCAGAAATCATAGTTTTCTCCATGAAAAATGGGAACTTGTGATTGTTGAGCACTTACAGATTGATTGCTTGAACTCGCCATTTCCAAAATTTGAGACTGCTTGGAGGCATCTTCACTCAAGCCTTTTGTCGAACACCTTGAGAGCGTGGGAAGACTGTTTGGATGTATTCTTCTCTGAATTTTTTTTTTTTTAAATCGATATCTGGAAACCAGGTTCGTCGCTTATGCACGCACGGAAGCGGTATCTTCTTCTTAGACACTGCCTGCGTTACGTCCGTATTTTTTTTTTTGATTCGTTTCGATGTTCCGATGAAACGCAGAAGGGGAGCACTGCGTTGCTATGAGAAGGAAGAGATTTGAGCGGTGGAGACTCGGTGGAGGATCATCGGCAATGCTCTGATATTAGTTTGATGGCTGTAGTTTCAGTCAGAATTTTTTCTCAGGAAGAAAAGCGAAAGAAGTGAAACATCCAAAATTCATATTTTTCATTTTGAAATCATACTTATCTATCCAACAATATGTTACCCACTCACAACTAATCACATTTGATTTTTAAACTCAACAAACTACCAGACTTATTAATAAAATACTTATCGTATAATAACGATAACAATAAGGAATTAAATTTTAACACCCTAGCACCAGGTATGAGCGCAGGGAGGTAGTTCTATCTTGTCAGGTATGCCATGCACAACCTGAGCTAGTCATTTGACCTTATGGTTGGATATGAATACCACTTATAAGCAAAAGATGCACTCAAGATAGTGGATATCTTTTGACCAATTCTCCCTCTCTTGTAGTAAGCCTTCAAGGACCTAACTCTCTCCCATTCTCTTCATTAGCATGGTGACAAGGCACACCCTTGGCTGCCACCCTTACTTCCTTTTATTGA
Organism: Metroxylon sagu; assembly: GCA_017589505.3. Taxonomy (NCBI): domain Eukaryota; kingdom Viridiplantae; phylum Streptophyta; class Magnoliopsida; order Arecales; family Arecaceae; genus Metroxylon; species Metroxylon sagu. The sequence goes on along the minus strand of JACVBY030000226.1, from coordinate 18,074 downwards.
CTTGAGTATCGAAGGGCCTTTACTGGATAGCCCCAGCACCCCTTATGCTCATCTTCTATCCTTATAGGAGCTCCGATCTGAATGCAAAGTCTTTCTTCACTGGGCTCATAGTTCCCTCCATTCCTAATTCAATATCCTCACCATCATTGTTATTGGCATATGGCTGGGGTCCAGCATTATCAAATTGGCATCATTTATGAAAACAAGGTGAAAGTTATGCCACTCAAACTTAGCAAAAAAGCTTTTACCAACAATAATGACACTAATATCATGTCGGAGATCAAATCTCCCTCTCTAGTCTATCCAAAAGTCATGATTGCTGTGTAATTTGTTAAATCCAGCAACAAATTGAAGCTTTTGCTATGTTGGTCTAGACCTTAATGCCTTAGCTAATACAACCAAGGAGGTCAGAGGCTAAGGACATTGGTGCAGCCGACACCATCATGCTGAAAACCCCGAGAAGCTAATCCCTTAGGTGCTTGGGAAGCGAAGACCCATAACAAGGAGGTATACTGAACTACAAATAAGACCCGCATCATGAAGTCCCTGGTTTCATTTAGGGGAATCGATCCAGAAGATCCCGACCTCGACTTGGAGGTTGATCCCTTATTCATAGAGGAGGTCATGAAGGAGCTTCTACCACTAAAGTAATAATGGGTCGGGGGACACCAAGGATCACTTGAAGACTTATAAAATCTTGATGATGGTTTAAAAGGCTTTTGATGCCATCATATGTAGTATTTCCCACCACTCTAAGTGTGAGACTTGTCTCAAACAACCCCTTCACTTTAGATCAATGATCCAATTAGATAAGCTTGAGACCCAATTGGATAAGCTTAAAAAGAAAAAAGGAAAAATGAATGAACAAAACAAAGACTCCATACTCACTGAAAAAGAGAGTCTCGTTCTAAGATGAAGACCGTCTCCCTTAGACTCAAGGAATCAAATGGAGCCTTCAATTTCATCTTCATCTATTTATCCATCCCCAGCCCTTCCTTCTTTAGATAAGAGAAGAAGCGACGATCAGCCTAGAGAAGTCAGGAGATTGCAGAAGCCTTCCTCATCTTCTTCCTTAGTTTGGTCAATGATTCAATGCTGATGAACCACAAGCCTGAATTGATCTACCTTAACCAGACTAAACCCATTGCTTAGTGAATCAGGGTAAGTAGGCTAATTATACGTTGGAAGATTCTATAAATTATTCAATTATGGGTATCTATTCAAGGATTTATGGATTACTAGTTAATTATTGATGTTTTATTTTTTTATGCATAATTAATTGAAATATTAATGTTTTAATGCTACTATTATATAGTAATTTTTGCATAGCTATATATTGCAAAATACTAGATCAAGTGAGCGAATCATAAATGTTAAGAATTATTGTTATTATGAAATTTAGTGATAAGAAAAATGAAATGCAGACTTTGAAAAATGAATTTTATACTTTTAAAATAAAAATTACATGGTCACATGAATAAGTAAATATTAATGAATATAGAATTATTGATTATAAAAATATAACTGACTCTTAATTTATATGTAATGACAGATGACAGATGATAGATATCGAAATCCATCTCCACAGAGGATATATGCGGAGATCCAACTCTCATTCATAGGGTTAAATGTGGTACACTACTCCTATTATAGGGATATATGTGGCTGTAGTTAATGATTATAAAATATTAGTAATGCAATGACATGAAAGCTATTGATTACTGATGACCTTAAAATTTTAAATATGATGACATGATAAGTACTAGTATTAGTAACATGATGGCATGATAAGTATTAGTAACATGATGACAAGAAAAGTATTAGTATGTTGATGATATGGAAAGAATGATCATTTGAAAATTATAAGTATTAATATAACAACCATATGTAAACTATGAATGCTAAATATTGATTTTTAATTGATAATTACCGACATATACTATAATATAAGTATTTTATAGACTTCCACTTACTTGTTCCATTAATTTATAATTTATGTTATTTACTAAGTGCAAACTCATAAAACTCTTTTATTGTTTTTGTTTCAGATGCAGAGGGGATTCGGGTAGAAGTGGACTTACAACTTAATCGCTAGATTCGTACTTAGTTCAGTAGTGTCTTCTCTTTTGTTATAAATGAATTATTAATATTGACCTTAGGTCAATTTTGTTTAATTCAAAGTATTCATTTAGTTTATTAAAATGATTAAATGTTTTTGATGCCTTGCATACTATGGAGTCTGATGTTTATGAGTATGCGATGAGTTGTCACGTTCTAAATCCACCTTAGAGTGTGGGGCATGACAATTATAATGGTATTAGAACTTAGGCTTGACCCTTAGGAATGAGCTCTAGGATGACTATTGGTTGGGTAGATGTATTGGTCGAGTAGATATTAGAAACTAACTAAAATGTCTTTATGATCTATATATGTAAATATATGATTTGTATGTGATATTTGATAATTTGGTATGCTAAAGTGCCATAACTTAATGAAGATCGTTACCGCATGATTGGAGGCACCCATGTGCATAGAGCACCCTAGGTTGATGCATTTATTAGTAGGAAGGATTAAAAATATAATTTCTAAAGTTTAGCAGTGGATGAATATGAAAAGCTCATAAAATAATTTTTTTTTTTTTATGTTTTTGGATTATAAGGTTAAGTATATTATTGGCATAAGTAATGTTACGTTGCTAAGGAATGCAGTTTTGTGATGTATATGAATTTGTTGATTTATTCAATTATTCAGATTAAGAAAATTGGGAAGATTGTTACCAATTGTAATGAGAGCTAGAGGAATTTTAACTCAGTAAAACGACTATTCACAGCAAAAAATGACTTATTATAGTAAAGATTGCTGAAAGAGACAGGATATGGAGTTTGACATAACGATTATAGTGAAATCGGGAAATAAAAGAGGATAAAAATTTGGAAGATCAAAATTTAGAATTTTAAGAAGAAAAAATTGGATGGACTTTAGTATTCTAACCGTAATATATGGACATTTAGGACAAGAATAATTTTTATGAAAGAAGTAATGGTGGTCAGCAGGATTAATCAAAGTGGCACAGCAAAAGTATGACAGAATTAAGATAATTTGGGTGAGTAATCATGTATAATATGTTTGAAATGTTTGCTGCTTAGTTATTATGTAAAATTAAGCTAGAACCAATATATAAGAAATGAGTTAAGAGCTATTTTTTAGGTGAGAAATTATAAAAGTCACATTGCAGTCGACATAATTTTAAAGGAGATTTATTTGTGGAATCTAAGATGGTTAACATTTACATTGAGAATATTCATAATTCATTATCTAAATGGTTATGGATGATTAAAATGCATATTGATGAGCATGTATCTTGTGACTTTCAAGATGTTATGATTGGAATGGTCTAGATTAAATAAATAGCAAGATTGGTGAATATTTATCTTTAATGGAATGTACTACAATACTACTCATAAGGTAACCTTCGAAAGTTACCTCATATGTTATGATAAGAGTTTTGATTCCTTATCTATTGGAATGATAAAAGACCGTTGGCATCAGATATTAAACATGAAATAGTGGAAAAGATTTAGTAAATTTGAAAAAGTTGAGGTATCGTGTCTAACCATAAAGAAGGAAGGTTTAGATCTTGAATAGCTATCCATGATCAACGGTTCTTTGTTTTGTTAAGAATAGATGGGTGACAATCATGACTTTTTTAGTATTTTGAGGGTCGACAATAATGATTTTAAAATATGGAAGACATCTTATAAAGATTTGACATGATCTGTATCAAAGATTGGTTAACTTTATAATCTTCTATTGTTGGAGTGCATAGTATTTTTCATATGATGATGCTAAGAAAGTATACGCTAGATTCTAGCTAAATGGGAGGAGAACTCGAACCTTTGTAACTTAATTAAGGATTTGAACTATTAGAACGTCCTATTGGAGTTGTGAATTGGAAGAATCAAGTTTTGAGGTTTAATAGCAATTTGCCTGCATTCCATTTTACCAAAGCCTTCCACCGCTTGTCAGTAGCTGGCAAACCAAGACTATCTTTATTTTATAGTTTATAAATAGTATCTCAGAAAATAGTGTGAAGAGCCCTCTTACTTAAATCGTGGCCTCACAAAAAGCTCCGAATTACTTTAGAAAACCATATCACAAAGTCGCAAGATTTAGATTTTGAGCCTCAAATTTAAGAACAAACTTGGTGCACACCAAAAAAAAACAAAAAAAACAAAAAAAAAGAGAACCCCTTTAGTTAAAGGAGCAGCTAAATTCTATTGCACATGGCTATCAGCATTTCATTCGCTGGTGAGTGCAGACAGGTCGGAGCTATTTTCGGCAACACCACTTCAGAAGTTCCAAACCCGACATGTATATGGAAAAAGGTGCTTGCTATCTCATCATGTTATCGTGGAGGAATCCCAGAACTCTTGCTTTTCTGGCCAGATTAATGCTTTGAAGCTGGATTTAAATTAAGCACCTCAAGTTGCATGATCTGGCCCCCCCCCCCCCCCCCCCCCTCTCAAGGGCTATGGTCAGCCCTCAACAGTCATTCGGCTTTGTATTTAAGAGAGCCTGAAGCTCTTCTCACACCACCCTCTTCTCTCCCACTTCTTCCTGACCTCGAGAAGCCTACCACCAATCAATACCCTCTTTCTTGTAGCATCATCCTCTCCTCCTTTCGCTAAGCAATCCTTCGCGCATCACGTAGCCAAGGCCATGTCGTCGGCGATAAACCTCTCTCGTGTTGCAACTCTGGTGACAGTTCTTCTCCTCGTTCTGCATTCCTTCCGCCCAATCCATGCAAGAGTGCTGAAGAGGCTCGCACCAGCACCTCCTACCCAGATGAAACAACCGTTCGCTGGAGAAACGTTCCAGGCTCTGCGCCTCAGGAACCTGATGGAGACTAACCCAGGACATAGCCCTAGCGTTGGTCATGATCAGCCCCCCGGCCTCTATGACTGATGCCTGCCGGCTCTCTCCTCTTAGAGAAGTGAAATCTATGGTGGTGATGAATTCCATAAGTGTGATATGCTAGCTCACATCGCGTCCATCTCCTTCTTTCTGCTTGTCTTCTGGCTGTTTGTTTGCTTCCACATATGGAGTCAGCGGTTTATGCTGATATGAAGGTGCTATGTCTGATTGGTTGTTCATTTCTTTGGTCTTTTTAATCTTGCAGTTTCGGTTGGGTTTTATTATCATGTTTCTCTGGTCGTCGTCTTTGGTTTGTTATCTTTGTGACCTTTGTCACTCGTGTGGTTCTTGGAATGTAATCTTTTGTACTCGGTATGATCTGTTTAATTAATCTAGACTGAGCTTTGTTTAATTCCCGTACCTGTTTCTTTCGCCAACTTCTATTAATCTGGACTCTCTTTTGCCAACTTCAATTTTGTTTGGCCAAACTATCAGATATTTTGCGGACGATAATTACGTGCCATAATAGATTTACTAAATCTTATTGACATTCATTAGATATTGACCCAAAAAAATAAAAATAAAAAAATGATGCGAGTTGATTACCTATCGAACCAGATTACAACCCAACCCAAAACTCATTATATTCTATCATACCTGTAGCAGCAGTTGAATATACCTGGGCATCAATAGTGGTATTTCAATCACAAAGAAGTAAATCATTGAATGCTAAGTACCACCATGCATGTTGGCAGATAAGCATCACTTTTGAAATTATATAGAGAAATTATTTTCCTGTTTTAGACCTATGATGCCCATATTACAATGGATCAATCTCATCATTGTGGTAAGATTCACCCTTTTCAATTTAGAAATGCAAGAAGAACTAAAATCCTTTTTCATGATAGAATATAGTTCATCCAATGAGGTAAAAGGAGCAAGTAAGGTAGCTAATAGCTCATTCTAGTCTTGGATGACTAATTACTCAAACTTGAGGGTGTCAATTGGCTCCATTGATAGAATCACTGGATGATAATTTTAGAGCTTGATATGATGATGATTGTTAGAGCTTAACTCGAGGTCTACAGGTCTAACATAAATATGTTTCTATATATACAGAGAACAGAGTCCTACTACTTCATGTAGGACACTATAAATCCCTCCTCTATAAAAATATAAAAAGTCCTAGCCTTAGAGTATCATCACAGAGTTAGTTGGAGAGAGATTTTGTTGGGTGTAAGTGGGTCTAAGGTTTTGTAAGACAAAATCTTTGTAACCTTCTCTTTTTCGTAGGAGAATTTTTTTTTTTTCTTGTTTTTGACAGCATGGAAAAAGATCAATTAGATCGAACCACATTAAATCTTTAATATTCTTTTTCATATTTCTTTCTCTCTTCTTTCCTGCAGATCCAATAAGCGGTATTGGAGTTGCTCGCAATAAGTAGTTTCAGATCTTCCTTAGCATACAACAATGATTGTTAATTATAAATCCCAAGGAATGTGCTACTTGGAAGGCTATGCGTGATGTTTGAAATTTGCATTCTAGTTAACGTTTCCCAATTTCTTTATGTATTCAATGGCCACTGAAGCCAATCGACTCCTCAAAATTCTTATCACCTGCATATGCAACAGTCACGCTGATGAGATGCATCATTATCTGGTGACTGAAGGCAGAACTGCTGAAAATCCTGAGGTCTATACCTGAGCCAAAGCTACCTTAGAAGCTAAGTTTACTTGTATAAAAGAGAGACATACAGTATACTACAAAAATCAAAACTAAAGCTCTATACATAGATGGAAATATGTTTTGCTTTGCTTTCTAGATTTTAAAACTATACAGAATAGAACTGAAGCTCTACTTAGATTTTAAAAATCTTTCCTTGTTGAGGTTATGGATTCCAAGACTCTAAGAGAAGCTCCAAATATTCTCCATTCCATCCAGCAAGAAACAGAAGAGCAGCAATCTTTTCTTTGATAATCTATTCCCGTCTACTTACCTTTCAGCGAGAAGATTTATGATCTAGTTACAGTTCCCCACAGGGTACTTGAAATAATTATTATTCTTTTGGTTCCTATAACCTGGTCGCTGGGGATACGCTTCTTTTGTAAAATATGAACACATATTTCATTAACATATCCGACTGTGTTCCTACTGAAGATTAAAAAAAAAAAGAAAAGTAAATTTTTCACAAATGTGCAGTCCCAGAGACCCCATGTCTATTCTTTTGGAGTCTGTATGCGCCTTTGGATAATATAAACTACATGGAAGTGGCATTTTTTTAAGATACCGTGAAACACTCGGGGAAGGATTTAGATTGAGCCATGAATTCATGAGCAAATTGGAAGCCACACATAGACAGCAAAATGCCACTAGGCCCTTCTGCTTCTCCTTTTTTTCTTTTTTTTTTTCCTCGTTTTATATTTTAATTAAATTCACAGCTATTTTCCATTATGCTTGGACATCATCATTTCATTGGTGGTCAGTGCAGTCATGTTGGATTTAGTTTTAATTGGTAATCCTACATCAGAAATTCCAGACAAGACCATTTATAGAAAAGATGCTCGACATCCTATTATTACATTATAGCATGGGAAGCTCAGAACACCCGCTCTTTTGCCAGAGTAGTGATTTGATGCTAGATTTGGACCCTCTCCATTGTGCCTCCAAGAGCCATGTGGTGTTAAGTAGTCGGTCAGCTTCTTTATTTAAGAGAAGCCGAGGATATCTTCCCATATGTGCGTCTCTCCCACTCTCAAACTCCCCTTTCGGTACTTTGCTTGGTTTTCTAATAAATTATTCTTAGAACCAGTCGCCATATTTGCCAGAAAGCTCTCCCTTGCATCAACTCTAGCGGCGGTTCTTCTTCTCGTGCATCTCCCCCACCAACCAGCGTTGGAACGCTGGAAAGGCTTGCACCAGGATGTTGGATCATTAATCCAACTGAGCTTATATGTAAATAATTATGTATTGCGAGCTGTCAAATAAGGTTAAGCTCAATTAAAAATGATCCATTAAGTATTCAGTAATTTGGGCTTTAATATATCTGATAGGGTATGGGCCTTTAATGTGTAGAGACTTAAGAATTATTTTTATTTTTATGATGGATTAAAATAGAAATAAAATTAGATAACTAAAAGGTTACCTATATATAGTGATCATGGTCCCCAGATCGCACGCATAGAGACATTCTTTCTGACATTCCATCATCAGAGAAAAAACACTAAGAGAAACTAAAGGGCCCTCTCTAAAGTGAACGTGTTGATCTGGAAGACCAACCGCTCAACTCTAATGGGTAATCAATCGATATGGACTCAAGTACGCTTCTGCCTATATATTTAATTTTATCTTGGTGATCCAACATGAATGATCCTATTATTTTGGGTGATAGTTTTCACCAAAAGGAATTCCACAAATTCTAATAAGTAGTATCAGAGCCCCTTCATGTTGAATCATCGAGATTGAATTACAGAATAAATTATTATTTTTTTAAGAATAAACGGAAAGAAGGAATTCAAAATATTTCTTCTCCTTTCTATTCAGGTTTCAGACTCTTGCCGGTGGTTTTCATCATCACCAGCATCGAGTTTTTTTTTTCTTTCAGACGTGGCAATTTGGCCACGCCGGTGAAGGAGCCACGGCCATTAGGCCATGGAGTCTGTGGCTGCACATTAAGTATAGGTCATTAAAAAAAAAGGGGGGGGGGCAAGCGGTTTCTTTACCATCAGTCATAATGGAGACCGGTGCGGGTCTCTGCTCGTACCGATGAAGGGACGTTGCAGCCAAACAGCTACGCCAAATGGCCACCCGAACCCTAGGAGGTGAAACCCCTAAGGTTTCCAAGACACGAGCCCATGATAGTTTTCTTTTTTTTGGCAAATGGCCCGTAATAGTTTCTTTTCTTTCTTTTTTTTTTTTTTTTTTTGGCAAGTAGCCCGTGATGGTTTCTTTCCTTTCTTTCTTTTTTCTTTTTTTTTTGGTAAGTGGCTCGTGACAGCTTCTTTTTTTTTTTTGGTAAGTGATTCGTCATAGTTTTTTTTTTTTGGGTCTTTTCCAAAAAAAAAAAGAAGTTTTTTTTTTAAGGGACCGGGTTAGGGGCTGGTGTAGGACCAGGGTTGGCTCATCTGACTAGTCTTGACCCAGTCATAGGTTGATCGATGCGTCAACGAGTTTAAGGATAATTTTTGGTGCAACTTTAAATTCAAATATTGATGTGTTTATATATATTTTAAGATGTATTAATTAAAACAACATGTCACCAAAGTGACCTCTCTTGTGGAAATTAATCTTATTTCAAAATATAAAAGGTTATGTGCATGTAGTTTATGTAAATATCCATCGGCCCAAAGGAAAATCAATATTTAACATAATTGCATGTGCACCTATGGTACTAAACGCGTGATGATTATTCGGTTTTATATATGAATAATAAATCGGCCCAAAGATAGATTCATTATTCGATATGTTCTTATCATCAGTGTTTGATTACTGCCAATATCACTCACAAGTTACTATTTTATCTAAAGATAAAATATTAATGAGTATCTAATATTTTGGGATAGGATTTACCTTTATTTGAATTTATTTTTGCTTTAAGACTAATATGAGTTTGTTTTGTTGTTCTCTGTCCAGCTTACAGTCCTGCTAACATTACTACCAACATCAATTCAATTCCTATCCTGAATGGCTCAAACTTCAAATCCTGAAAAGAAAATCTCTTGATAGTTCTTAGAGTCATGGATCTCGACCTTGCGTTAAGAACTAAATCTCCTTCACCTCTTACGAATAAGAGTATCTCGGATGATAAGAGAGACATAGAAATGTGGGAGAAATCAAATCGCATGTGTATGATGATCATGAAGAAGGCCATTCCAGAAGCATTCAGGGGCACAATGTCTAAAAAAATAACTACTGCTAAGGCTTTCTTTGAGGATATTGAAAAGAGATTTGTCAAGAACAAAAAGGCTGAAATTGGTATGCTCTTGATAACTCTAATTTCAATGAGGTATAAGGGGAAAGGCAATATCAAGGAGTACATCTTATAGATGTCTCATCTTTCTTCCAAGCTGAAAGCACTTAAGCTTAAACTTTTTGAAGACTTGCTAGTGCATCTGGTTTTGATATCCCTTCTGACACAGTTTAACCAGTTTAAGGTGAGCTACAATTGTAAGAAAGAAACTTGGTCTCTGAATGAGCTCATCTCATACTGTGTTTAGGATGAGGAAAGGCTTAAGCAAGATAAGATAGAGAGTGCTCACCTGGCCTTAACCTCTAAGGATAAAGGAAAGAAAAGGAAGAAGGATAAGGCTGTAGATACAACACCTCAAAAGAAATAACAAAAGAAACCGAATGATTCGGAAGGCACTAGTTGTTTCTTCTGTGAAGCGGAAGGACATAAGAAGAAGCAGTGCACTAACTATCATGCATGGCGTGCTAAGAAGGGTATGCTTCTTAATTTGATTTATTCTGAGGTTAATTTAACTTTGATACCTAGACATACATGGTGGATAGATTCTGGTGCAACAACTCACATCAGTGTGTCTATGCAGGATTGCCTGAGTTGCCGAAAGCCAAATGATGCTAAAAGATACATCTATATGGGCGATGGCAAAACGGTTCAAGTTAAGGCAATAGGAAAATTTAGATTATTATTAAAGACTGGATTTTATTTGGATCTTGATAAAACTTTTATTGTACCATCTTTTAGACAGAATTTGATTTCTGTTTCTGTTTTGGATAAATCTGGTTATTTTTGTTCATTTGGAAATGAAAATTTTAGTTTGTTTCATGATTCAAATTTGGTTGGTTTTGGTTCTTTGTCAAGTTACGATAATCTTTATTCAATTGATATAATTGCTTCATTTAATGAATCCCTGCATTTAAGTACACGAGGTACTAAGAGAAAATTAACTAGTGAGAATTCGGTTGTATTATGGCATAAGAGATTAGGTCATATTTCTAGACGAAGAATAGAGAGACTTGTATTAGATAAAATTCTCGATTCCTTAGATTTCACAGACTTTGATGTTTGTGTTAATTGTATAAAGGCAAAACAAACCAATAAAAGGAGATTTGAAGCCAACAGGACTCTGGATGTCTTAGAACTTATACATACGGATATTTGTGGCCCATTTCCTACAGTCGCTTGGAATGGTCTACAATACTTTATAACGTTCATAGACGATTTTTCCAGATATGGCTACATATATCTCATTCATGAAAAGTCACAGTCGCTCGACGTGCTCAAAAATTATAAGGTTGAAGTTGAAAACCAACTCAGTAAAAGGATCAAAAGCATCAGATCTGACCATGGTGGAGAGTACTATGGTAGATATGATGGTTCAGGTGAACAACGTTCAGGACCATTTGCTAAGTTCCTAGAGGAATGCGGTATCGCCCCACAGTACACCATACCGGGTTCGCCCACTATGAATGGTGTTGCTAAAAAATGAAACAGAACGCTTAAGGATATGGTAAGAACTATGATTAGTCATTCTAATTTACCAGAATCACTCTGGGGAGAAGCACTTAAGACTGCAGCATATATCCTTAACAGAGTTCCAACTAAAGCAACTGCCAAAACCCCTTATGAACTCTGGACGGGCAAGAAGCCTAGTCTAAAGCACTTGCATGTTTGGGGATGTCCAGCTGAGGCAAGGCCTTGTAGGCCTAATGAAAAGAAACTAGACTCAAGGACGATGAGCTGCTATTTTATTAGATACTCTGAAAGATCCAAGGGGTACAAGTTTTATGATCCCACAAGTAAGTCGATTTTTGAGTCAAAAAATGCACGGTTCTTTGAGGATGTTAAGCTTGCAAGGGGAGATACAGTTAGAGACTTTGTCTTTGAGGAGGAATATGTTGATATTCCCACAGATGTCATTGGCATTGATCAGGATCCCATTCCTGACCTTGTTCAAGACATAATAGATCAAAACACTATCGGATAACCTCCTATTCAAGAAATTATTTTAGAAGAATAAGCTCCAACATCTCAAGAACCTATGCCATTAACGAGATCCACTAGAGAGAGGAGAAATGCAACACTAGATGACTACATTGTATTTCTCCAAGAGCATGAGGTAGACATTGGAATAATGGAAGATGATCCAATCAACTTCCATCAAGCCATGGAAAGTTCTAACTCTCACAAGTGGATTGATGCCATGAATGAGGAGATTAAGTCCATGAAGGATAATGACGTCTGCGATCTTATCCCATTACCTAAAGGTGCGAAACCCATTGGTTGTAAATGGATATTTAAGACCAAGAGGGATTTGAAAGGTGATGTAAAAAGGTATAAGGCTCGTCTTGTCACAAAGGGCTTTACTCAGAAAGAAGGCATTGACTATAAAGAGACTTTCTCTCTAGTTTCTTCGAAAGACTCTTTCAGGATTATAATGGCATTGATGGCGCATTTCAATCTTGAGTTACATTAGATGGATGTGAAGACAGCATTTCTCAATGGTAATATTGATGAGATGATCTATATGGTGCAACCAAAAAACTTTGTGTCGGGAGACCCAAAGAATATGGTTTGCAAACTTAAGAAATCGATCTATGGACTCAAACAAGCATCTCAACAATGGTATTTCAAGTTTCATCAAGTGATTATCTCATTCGGTTTTGAGATGAATTTGGTCGATGACTATATATACCATAAGTTCTATGGGAGCAAACATATTTTTTTAATTTTATATGTCGATGATATCTTGCTTGCCAGCAAGGATATAGGCTTATTGCATGAAACCAAGAGATTTCTATCTAAGAATTTTGAGATGAAAGATCTTGGTAATGCCTCTTTTGTGTTAGGCATACAAATACATTGGGATCGCTCTCGAGGTATTCCTGGATTATCACAAAAGAGTTGTATCGAAAAGGTTCTCAAAAGATATGGCATGCAGGATTGCAAACCAGGTGATACCCCTGTGGCTAAGGGAGACAAGTTTAGTCTCAATCAATGCCCTAAGAATGATTTTGAAAAGAAGGAAATGCAGAAGATTCTCTATGCCTCAGCAGTAGGGAATCTGATGTATGCTCAGGTTTGTACACGTCCGGATATTGCGTACGTTACTGGAATGTTGGGCAAATATTTAAGCAATTCAGGAATAGACCATTGGAAAGCAGCTAAATAGGTCTTGCGATACTTACAGAGAACAAAAGGTTACATGCTCACGTATCGAAGGTCAGATAAGCTTGAGATCATTAGGTATACTGACTTCGATTTTGTTGGATGCCAAGATAGTATGAAATCTACATTGGGCTATATCTATCTATTGGCTTAAGGTGCAGTCTCCTGAAAGAGTGCTAAACAGTCACTTATAGCACCTTCCACCATGGCAGCAGAATTTATAGCATGTTATGAGGCGTCCAATCACGGAATATGGCTGTAAAATTTTGTCATAGGGCTGCACATAGTGAATGATGTTAAAAAACCACTTAAGTGATTTTGTGACAATAAGTCAGCAGTTCTATATTCTAACAACAACAGGAGCTCAACGAAGTCAAAGCATATCGACATCAATTTCCTAGTTGTTAAAAAAAGAGATCAGATTGGATAATTATCTATAGATTCCATTGGAATAAACTCCATGATTGCGGATTCGCTTACTAAGGAATTGCCACCCAAAACGTTTCATGAACATACTGCTCGTATGGGTGTCATGTCATTTGAAGATATTCAGTTTTAGTAGGAGTTTGTAATTTTAGATGCTTGCGTAGACATTTTTCAGTTATTTTAGTTTATAGATATTTTGAGGTTATTTTTTGCAGAAATAAAGTTTTTGGTTTGTTTACACTCTAATTTTAGTATGATCTAATCTCACTAAGGTTTAAGGGAGGACGGGTTGGAAATAGGCATGTTAAGATTACATTGCATGAAATTTCCATGCTATACATCCACGCCATGATCCATGTCATTCAATTGTATCGGCATATGTTACCATTGATGGGTTGAGTTACGATAGATGTAATGAAGACCACTTTGATCTTATGTTGGTGTAATTAATGGACCGAGTTGGTTGCAGATACATTTCGGTAATGATAGCAAATTTGAGCTCATTCGGTTATATCTAGCAAAGCATAATTATAAGGTTACACTTATAGCCCAAGTGGGAGATTGTTGGATCATTAATCCAATGTTGAGCTTATATGTGAATAATTATGTATTGCAGGCTATCAAATAAGGTTAAGCTCAATTAAAAGTGATCCATTAAGTATTCAGTAATTTGGGCTTTAATGTATCTGATAGGGTGTGGGCCTTTAATGTGTAGAAACTCAAGGGATTATTTCTATTTTTATGATGGGCTAAAATAGAAATAAAATTAGATAACTAAAAGGTTATCTATATATAGTGGTCATGGTCCCCAGATCGCACGCATAGAGACATTCTTTCTAACATCCCATCATCAGAGAGAAAACACTGAGAGAAACTAAAGGGCCCTCTCTAAAGTGGACGTGTTGATCTGGAAGGCCAATCGCTCAACTCTAAAGGGTAATCAATCGATATGAACTCAGGTACGCCTCCGCCTATATATTTAATTTTATCTTGGTGATCCAACATGAATGATCCTATTATTTTGGATGATGATGGTTTTCTCACCAAAGGGAATTCCATAAATTCTAACGACACCCGGGATGGAAAGGCTTGCACCGGCGTACGACATCCATGGGTCGGAGTAATTAACTTTTCAAGTAGTCATTTTGCATGTCAATAACATGGCGGCATATTCCCCTACTGCTAGCTTCCTGGACATGGCCACTAGTGTTGGCCTCGGTGAAAACCCTGGCAACCATCATTGATGCGCTGTGCTAGAAATTGGAATAGAGACTGCATGCATGGGCTAGTTATAATACTAAGCAAATATGGTGGAAGTGGATGAACACTTGAGATAAAAGATGGCCTCCACATGTCTCGCCGTGGATGCATGTAGGGGTTTACTTATCCAAGGGAAGCTCCAGTGTGGTCGAGTGCGGCAAAATAGCCCGTAATAAAGCACGGATCGCTGGGAAATTTGTGATACCAGTATATAATTGACGGTAAGAAAACAACAAAATTTGCTAAGTAATTTGCTGCTCGATAAGTCTTCGGATAGGTTGTTGCAGCAAGCATGCATCAGAAAAGAAGAAACCTAAAGAAACTAATAAGGAAGGAAGCTCGAAGAAAAAGCATTCAAAGAATTTTTGGTTGTTCAGTCAGATCGATCTACGTTCATCCTAGCAAAGACGAGAATAATTATGTAAGAAGTAACTAGAGGTTACAATGTCTTCCTCATGAAACCCTATACCTACTTACAGCTAACAGAAACCTCTTCTACATCTTGTCCAATGAGCACTGCGGGTTATCCTGAAGTTCAGGGATACATAAGCTTATATAAACGAGGGATTTATAGTGTTTTATATGAACTAAGATTTGTATTTTTCTTACTATAAAAACATTTGCAATGTTCAATATGGATTATGATTTACATTCTCCATATATGAGATATGTCCATATCGGGCTTACGAGACCAAAGTTAAAAATTCTAACAAATCTTGATCTTTTGGCTTGAAGTTTATAAAGCCAACCATCCTAACTATTTACTTTATTATCTTTGTCGCTTGCCCCAATGGGTATCAACCTTTATGAACTCCGAAGCCAAGTCTAAACGGTTGGTTAAACTTGTCTTTGTTCATAGCCACTTTATATTTTTAGCGAGACTCCTTACTCTTCACTACTTCCATATACCTATGAGACTCATACTCCACACACTCTTAGTCATGGCAAGCACATGAGTAATTATATCTATGTATCATACAAGTGGCCTAATCTACCTCCTCTCACGTCCGAAGTAGTTACGGCTTTATAAGTTTGTTGTAAAGATACTCCTATACTCTCATATTTCACCTCCATCTTTTACTGAGTTGGCGAGTTTCATGACTCTCTACATGAAGCTTTTTTCTCAAGCTCCATCTTCTTGCTAACATTGTGGTCCTCTACCTGCCTTTCAATTATTCATCCCTTCTGATTTACTATAGCAAACTCATTGAAGGTGGCATCTTTGCTATGAACAATTTTAGATGTCTTGAAATTTTCTATATATCACAATCTACATCCCTTTACCTTAGTGCCATAACCTAAGAATATGCACTTCCTTGCCCATTGCTCAAGTTTACCATCATTAACATGAACATATGTAGGGTGACCCAAGATCTTCAAACCAAAGTAGTCAACTAGACGACTGATCATATTTCTTGAGGAATCATCAAGTTGATGATAGCCGATGGTCGGCCCGACTCACCAAGAAACATGATGTATTTACTACACTTAGCCTAAAATGATTTCTCAAGTCCAACATAAAAAAGTATACGGGGGGCTCTCTCTCTAAAAGTGTTATATTCATCCATTCTACAACTTTCTTGTTTTTGTTGTGGTGTTGTCCATACGGTATGGTGCCTCACTATATGCCTTTATTCCTATAGAACTCATCAAATTCGCCATTGCAATATTCTAAACCGTTATTCGTACACAACATTTTGATTTGTTGTCTAGTCTTTTTCTCCACTTTATGGCTTTCCCTTTGCACGAATTCGACAATCACATTATCCTTGTGTTTCAAGAAATACACTCGGACTTTTCTTGAGTAATCATCAACAAATGTTAGAAAGTACCAATGTCCACTCATCGATGCATGAGAGCTAGATCCCCAAAGATCTAAATGAATGTAATCCTAACACCCCTTAGAATAATGAGCATCATCACTAAACTTCACCTTACTGCGCTTTCCATTTCGTTAGTGCTCACATAAGTCTGGCTTGCCAGTCTTCACACCATCAAAGTAGACATCTCTTAAGCTTCCTTCAACATCTTCCTTTCACTCGTATGCTCCAGCTGGCCACCATAATTCGAGTGAACTTTGAGTACATTAACTGCATAGATAAAGAAATCACGGTAGCACAGGTGGCATCGTAATGTGACTGCCAGTCATTTGATATAAGCCATCAAGTCATCCTTCTCTTAATCACTACAAGCACATGCTTAGAAAATTTTAGCACACCATCCTCGGCCTTATATTTATAAATTCTAAGAATAAGAAGTGTGCCCAGGCCACAGAACAGGTTCTTCATCAACTCTGAAACATGCCAAAACTCCGAGGACCTCTCAATGCCATCAAATATCTTCATATGAATTGCTCTAATCCCAACAACATCTATAGCCTTGTTGTCATCCAATAGAACCTTTTCTACCTTCAGTCAATAGGTAAAATATGTAGAAATCCAACTTCTTTTTGGAGTCATATGACAGGAACAACTAGAGTCAATAATCCACTCCATTCCAGACTTACTAATGCTGATTGAGAGTGCCTCGCTTCCTACATCAACGGAGCTTTTCAAAGTGTTCTCTTTAGCTATACTTACTCTAGTTTCAGAGCTACTTTCTTTCATATCTTTTCTTTTTCTCTTCAGATAATTTCTCTTAATTTGCCCTTTCTCATGACTTGACTCTTAGTAAGTTTCTAGTGTTTTGAATTGGATTTTGATTTACCTCCATTGCTTGAACTCTTCTCCTTGCTTCTACTTTTTACAACCAAGCTTTCTCCTTGGTCCTTTCCATAGTCCCCAAATATCTAGAGTCCTTAAAATACTTACTAGTAATCAAATTTTGCAAATCATGCATATGCCAATAAATGCTACGCAATGCGATGAAGGTAATTGTGAAATGGGTTGCTCTTGATCTCACAATTTCTAGCCAATTTAGTCTCCTCCTTAGCTAGGCCAATAAATATATATGATTATATATAAACTTGATTGCTTTTGGATGCACATTGCAAGATCATTTGTATGTTCTAATTTCTCAAAATCATCCAAAGTTAGATTTAAATAATGAAGTACACTGTAAGGAGACTAAATGATATCTTTGTATGTCTTATTGATTATATTTCCTATCAATTTGCAAGCTGATCTATTATCCATCATTATATAAGCTATATTAATTGGGTCAACCCACTCGACAACTTCTTTAAATAATTCATACAACTTACTAGCATCTTTCACAATATTTGTGGCATTGATGGATTTTATAAATGTCGAGGTCTATATCACTCTAATATTAACCATAATGGTGTATCCAGTATCTATCCAAGTGCTCCTATAAGAAGCAATAAACAACTGCACTTTTTTCTTAG
>JACVBY030000006.1:0-18708 GCA_017589505.3 Metroxylon sagu | reverse complement strand
TCACGTAGCCAAGGCCATGTCGTCGGCGATAAACCTCTCTCGTGTTGCAACTCTGGTGACAGTTCTTCTCCTCGTTCTTGCATTCCTTCCGCCCAATCCATGCAAGAGTGCTGAAGAGGCTCGCACCCAGCACCTCCTACCCAGATGAAACAACCGTTCGCTGGAGAAACGTTCCAGGCTCTGCGCCTCAGGAACCTGATGGAGACTAACCCAGGACATAGCCCTAGCGTTGGTCATGATCAGCCCCCGGCCTCTATGACTGATGCCTGCCGGCTCTCTCCTCTTAGAGAAGTGAAATCTATGGTGGTGATGAATTCCATAAGTGTGATATGCTAGCTCACATCGCGTCCATCTCCTTCTTTCTGCTTGTCTTCTGGCTGTTTGTTTGCTTCCACATATGGAGTCAGCGGTTTATGCTGATATGAAGGTGCTATGTCTGATTGGTTGTTCATTTCCGGTCTTTTTAAAATCTTGCAGTTTCGGTTGGGTTTTATTATCATGTTTCTCTGGTCGTCAAATCTTTGGTTTGTTATCTTTGTGACCTTTGTCACTCGTGTGGTTCTTGGAATGTAATCTTTTGTACTCGGTATGATCTGTTTAATTAATCTAGACTGAGCTTTGTTTAATTCCCGTACCTGTTTCTTTCGCCAACTTCTATTAATCTGGAAAGCCAACTTCAATTTTGTTTGGCCAAACTATCAGATATTTTGCGGACGATAATTACGTGCCATAATAGATTTACTAAATCTTATTGACATTCATTAGATATTGACCCAAAAAAATAAAAATAAAAAAATGATGAGTTGATTACCTATCGAACCAGATTACAACCCAACCCAAAACTCATTATATTCTATCATACCTGTAGCAGCAGTTGAATATACCTGGGCATCAATAGTGGTATTTCAATCACAAAGAAGTAAATCATTGAATGCTAAGTACCACCATGCATGTTGGCAGATAAGCATCACTTTTGAAATTATATAGAGAAATTATTTTCCTGTTTTAGACCTATGAAGCCCATATTACAATGGATCAATCTCATCATTGTGGTAAGATTCACCCTTTTCAATTTAGAAATGCAAGAAGAACTAAAATCCTTTTTCATGATAGAATATAGTTCATCCAATGAGGTAAAAAGGAGCAAGTAAGGTAGCTAATAGCTCATTCTAGTCTTGGATGACTAATTACTCAAACTTGAGGGTGTCAATTGGCTCCATTGATAGAATCACTGGATGATAATTTTAGAGCTTGATATGATGATGATTGTTAGAGCTTAACTCGAGGTCTACTGTGTCTAAGAACATAAATATGTTTCTATATATACAGAGAAATCAAGAAAGTCCTACTACTCCATGTAGGACACTATAAATCCCTCCTCTATAAAAATATAAAAAGTCCTAGCCTTAGAGTATCATCACATAGTTAGTTGGAGAGAGATTTTGTTGGGTGTAAGTGGGTCTAAGGTTTTGTAAGACAAAATCTTTGTAATCTTCTCTTTTTCATAGGAGAATTTTTTTTTTTGTCTTGTTTTTGACAGCATGAAAAAAGATCAATTAGATCGAACCACATTAAATCTTTAATATTCCTTTTCATATTTCTTTCTCTCTTCTTTCCTGCAGATCCAATAAGCGGTTATTGGAGTTGCGTCGCAATAAGTAGTTTCAGATCTTCCTTAGCATACAACAATGATTGTTAATTATAAATCCCAAGGAATGTGCTACTTGGAAGGCTATGCGTGATGTTTGAAATTTGCATTCTAGTTAACGTTTCTCAATTTCTTTATGTATTCAATGGCCACTGAAGCCAATCGACTCCTCAAAATTCTTATCACCTGCATATGCAACAGTCACCGCCAAGATGAGATGCATCATTATCTGGTGACTGAAGGCAGAACTGCTGAAAATCCTGAGGTCTATACCTGAGCCAAAGCTACCTTAGAAGCTAAGTTTACTTGTATAAAAGAGAGACATACAGTATACTACAAAAATCAAAACTAAAGCTCTATACATAGATGGAAATATGTTTTGCTTTGCTTTCTAGATTTTAAAACTATACAGAATAGAACTGAAGCTCTACTTAGATTTTAAAAATCTTTCCTTGTTGAGGTTATGGATTCCAAGACTCTAAGAGAAGCTCCAAATATTCTCCATTCCATCCAGCAAGAAACAGAAGAGCAGCAATCTTTTCTTTGATAATCTATTCCCGTCTACTTACCTTTCAGCGAGAAGATTTATGATCTAGTTACAGTTCCCCACAGGGTACTTGAAATAATTATTATTCTTTTGGTTCCTATAACCTGGTCGCTGGGGATACGCTTCTTTTGTAAAATATGAACACATATTTCATTAACATATCCGACTGTGTTCCTACTGAAGATTAAAAAAAAAAAGAAAAGTAAATTTTTCACAAATGTGCAGTCCCAGAGACCCCATGTCTATTCTTTTGGAGTCTGTATGCGCCTTTGGATAATATAAACTACATGGAAGTGGCATTTTTTTAAGATACCGTGAAACACTCGGGGAAGGATTTAGATTGAGCCATGAATTCATGAGCAAATTGGAAGCCACACAGAGACAGCAAAATGCCACTAGGCCCTTCTGCTTCTCCTTCTTTTTTTTTCCTCGTTTTATATTTTAATTAAATTCACAGCTATTTTCCATTATGCTTGGACATCATCATTTCATTGGTGGTCAGTGCAGTCATGTTGGATTTAGTTTTAATTGGTAATCCTACATCAGAAATTCCAGACAAGACCATTTATAGAAAAGATGCTCGACATCCTATTATTACATTATAGCATGGGAAGCTCAGAACACCCGCTCTTTTGCCAGAGTAGTGATTTGATGCTAGATTTGGACCCTCTCCATTGTGCCTCCAAGAGCCATGTGGTGTTAAGTAGTCGGTCAGCTTCTTTATTTAAGAGAAGCCGAGGATATCTTCCCATATGTGCGTCTCTCCCACTCTGAAACTCCCCTTTCGGTACTTTGCTTGGTTTTCTAATAAATTATTCTTAGAACAAGTCGCCATATTTGCCAGAAAGCTCTCCCTTGCATCAACTCTAGCGGCGGTTCTTCTTCTCGTGCATCTCCCCCACCAACCAGCATTGGAACGCTGGAAAGGCTTGCACCAGGATGTTGGATCATTAATCCAACTGAGCTTATAAGTAAATAATTATGTATTGTGAGCTGTCAAATAAGGTTAAGCTCAATTAAAAATGATCCATTAAGTATTCAGTAATTTGGGCTTTAATATATCTGATAGAGTATGGGCCTTTAATATGTAGAGACTTAAGAATTATTTTTATTTTTATGATGGATTAAAATAGAAATAAAATTAGATAACTAAAAGGTTACCTATATATAGTGATCATGGTCCC
This sequence comes from Metroxylon sagu, assembly GCA_017589505.3. Lineage (NCBI taxonomy): Eukaryota > Viridiplantae > Streptophyta > Magnoliopsida > Arecales > Arecaceae > Metroxylon > Metroxylon sagu. The sequence continues at coordinate 15,329 of JACVBY030000006.1, read as the reverse complement.
CAGATCGCACGCATAGAGACATTCTTTCTGATATTCCATCAGAGAAAAAACACTATTAGAAACTAAAGGGCCCTCTCTAAAGTGGACGTGTTGATCTGGAAGACCAACCGCTCAACTCTAAAGGATAATCAATCGATATGGACTCAAGTACGCTTCTGCCTATATATTTAATTTTATCTTGGTGATCCAACATGAATGATACTATTATTTTGGGTGATAGTTTTCACCAAAGGGAATTCCATAAATTCTAACAAGTTGTATCAGAGCCCCTTCATGTTGAACCATCGAGATTGAATTACAGAATAAATTATTATTTTTTTAAGAATAAACGGAAAGAAGGAATTCAAAATATTTCTTCTCCTTTCTATTCAGGTTTCAGACTCTTGCCGGTGGTTTTCACCATCACTAGCATCGAGTTTTTTTTTTCTTTCAGACGTGGCAATTTGGCTACGCCGGTGAAGTAGCCATAGCCATTAGGCCATGGAGTCTGTGGCCGCACATTAAGTACAGGTCATTAAAAAAAAAAGGGGGGGGGGGGGGGGAAGCGGTTTCTTCATCATCGGTCATAATGGAGACCGGCGCGGGTCTCTGCTCGCACCGATGAAGGGACGTTGCAGCCAAACAGCTACGCCAAATGGTCACCCGAACCCTAGGAGGTGAAACCCCTAAGGTTTCCAAGACACGAGCCCATGATAGTTTTCTTTTTTTTGGCAAATGGCCCGTAATAGTTTCTTTTCTTTCTTTCTTTTTTTTTTTGGCAAGTGGTCCGTGATAGTTTCTTTCCTTTCTTTCTTTTTTCTTTTTTTTTTTGGTAAGTGGCTCGTGACAGCTTCTTTTTTTTTTTTGGTAAGTGATTCGTCATAGTTTCTTTTTTTTTGGATCTTTTCAAAAAAAAAAAGAAGTTTTTTTTTTTTTAAGGACCGGGTCAGGGGCTGGTGTAGGACCAGGGTTGGCTCATCTGACCAGTCTTGACCCAGTCACAGGTTGATCGATGCGTCAACGGGTTTAAGGACAATTTTTGGTGCAACTTTAAATTCAAATATTGGTGTGTTTATATATATGTTAAGATGGATTAATTAAAACAACATGTCACTAAAGTGACATCTCTTATGGAAATTAATCTTATTTCAAAATATAAAAGGTTATGTGCATGTAGTTTATGTAAATATCCATCGGCCCAAAGGAAAATCGATATTTAATATAATTGCATGTGCACCTATGGTACTAAATGCGTGATGATTATTCGGTTTTACATGTGAATAATAAATCGGCCCAAAGGTAGATTCATTATTCGATATTTTCTTATCATCAGTGTTTGATTACTGCCAATATCACTCACAAGTTACTATTTTATCTAAAGATAAAATATTAATGAGTATCTGATATTTTGGGATAGGATTTACCTTTATTTGAATTTATTTTTGCTTTAAGACTAATATGAGTTTGTTTTGTTGTTCTCTGTCCAGTTTACAGTCCTGCTAACATTACTGTCAACATCAATTCAATTCCTATGCTGAATGGCTCAAACTTCAAATCCTGAAAAGAAAATCTCTTGATAGTTCTTGGAGTCATGGATCTCGACTTTGCGTTAAGGACTAAATCTTCTTCACCTCTTACGAATAAGAGTATCTCGGATGATAAGAGAGACATAGAAATATGGGAGAAATCAAATCGCATGTGTATGATGATCATGAAGAAAGCCATTCCAGAAGCATTCAGGGGCACAATGTCTGAAAAAATAACTACTGCTAAGGCTTTCTTTGAGGATATTGAAAAAAGATTTGTCAACAACGAAAAGGCTGAAATTGGTATGCTCTTGATAACTCTAATTTCAATGAGGTATAAGGGGAAAAGCAATATCAGGGAGTACATCTTATAGATGTCTCATCTTGCTACCAAGCTGAAAGCACTTAAGCTTAAACTTTATGAAGACTTGCTAGTGCATCTGGTTTTGATATCCCTTCCGACACAGTTTAACCAGTTGAAGGTGAGCTACAATTGTAAGAAAGAAACTTGGTCTCTGAATGAGCTCATCTCATACTGTGTTCAGGATGAGGAAAGGCTTAAGCAAGATAAGACAGAGAGTGCTCACCTGGCCTCAACATCTAAGGACAAAGGAAAGAAAAGGAAGAAGGATAAGGTTGTAGATACGGCACCTCAAAGAAACAACAAAAGAAATCGAATGATTCGGAAGGCACTAGTTATTTCTTCTGTGGAGCAGGAGGACATAAGAAGAAGCAGTGCACTAACTATCATGCATGGCGTGCTAAGAAGGGTATGCTTCTTAATTTGGTTTATTCTGAGGTTAATTTAACTTCGGTACCTAGACATACATGGTGGATAGATTCTAGTGCAACAACTCACATCAGTATGTCTGTGCAGGATTGCCTGAGTTGCTGAAAGCCAAATGATGCTAAAAGATACATCTATGTGGGCGATGGCAAAATGGTTCAAGTTAAGGCAATAGGAAAATTTAGATTATTATTAAAGACTAAATTTTATTTGGATCTTGATGAAACTTTTATTGTACCGTCTTTTAGATGGAATTTGATTTCTATTTCTATTTTGGACAAATCTTGTTATTTTTGTTCATTTAAAAATGAAAAATTTAGCTTGTTTCATGATTCAAATTTGGTTAATTTCGGTTCTTTGTCAGGTTACGATAATCTTTATTCAATTGATATAATTGCTTCATTTAATGAATCCCTGCATTTAAGTACACGAGGTACTAAGAGAAAATTAATTAGTGAGAATTCGATTGTATTATGGCACAAAAGATTAGGTCATATTTCTAGACGAAGAATAGAGAGACTTGTGTCAGATAAAATTCTTAATTTTTTAGATTTCACAGACTTTGATGTTTGTGTTAATTGTATAAAGGGAAAACAAACCAATAAAAGGAGATTTGAAGCCAACAGGACTCTGGACGTCTTAGAACTTATACATACGGATATTTGTGGCCCATTTCCTATAGTCGCTTGGAATGGTCTATAATACTTTATAACGTTCATAGACGATCTTTTCAGATATGGCTATATATATCTCATTCATGAAAAGTCACAGTCGCTGGACATGCTCAAAAATTATAAGGCTGAAGTTGAAAACCAACTCAGTAAAAGGATCAAAAGCATCAGATCTGACCATGGTGGAGAGTACTATGGCAGATATGATGGTTCAGATGAACAACGTCCAGAACCATTTGCTAAGTTTCTAGAGGAATGCGGTATCACCCCATAGTACACCATGCCGGGTTCACCCACTATGAATGGTGTTGCTAAAAGATGAAACAGAGAACTTAAGGATATGGTAAGAACTATGATTAGTCATTCTAATTTACTAGAATCACTCTGGGGAGAAGCACTTAAGACTGCAGCATATATCCTTAACAGAGTTTCAACTAAAGCAACTGCCAAAACCCCTTATGAACTCTGGACGGGCAAGAAGCCTAGTCTAAAGCACTTGCATGTTTGGGGATGTCCAGCTGAGGCAAGGCCTTATAGGCCTAATGAAAAGAAACTAGACTCAAGGACAATGAGTTGCTATTTTATTGGATGCTCTGAAAAATCCAAGGGGTACAAGTTTTATGATCCCACAAGTAAGTCGATTTTCGAGTCAAAAAATGCATGGTTCTTTGAGGATGTTGAGCTTGCAAGGGGAGATACAGTTAGAGACTTTATCTTTGAGGAGGAATATATTGATATTCCCACAGATGTCATTGGCATTGATCAGGATCCCATTCCTGACCTTGTTCAAGACATAATAGATCAAAACACTATCGGAGAACCTTCTATTCAAGAAATTATTTCAGAAGAACAAGCTCCAACATCTCAAGAACCTATGCCATTAATAAGATCCACTAGAGAGAGGAGAAATGCAACACCAGATGACTACATTGTATTTCTCCAAGAGCATGAGGTAGACATTGGAATAATGGAAGATGATCCAATCAACTTCCGTCAAGCCATAGAAAGTTCTAACTCTCACAAGTGGATTGATGCTATGAATGAGGAGATTAAGTCCATGAAGGATAATGACGTCTGCGATCTTATCCCATTACCTAAAGGTGCGAAACTCATTGGTTGTAAATAGATATTTAAGACCAAGAGGGATTCAAAAGGTGATGTAGAAAGGTACAAGGCTCGTCTTGTCGCAAAGGGCTTTACTCAGAAAGAAGGCATTGACTATAAAGAGACTTTCTCTCTAGTTTCTTCAAAAGACTCTTTCAGGATTATAATGGCATTGGTGGCACGTTTCAATCTTGAGTTACATCAGATGGATGTGAAGACGATGTTTCTCAATGGTAATATTGATGAGACGATCTATATGGTGCAGCCAAAAAACTGTGTCAAGAGACCCAAAGAATATAGTTTGCAAACTTAAGAAATCAATCTATGGACTCAAACAAGCATCTTAATAATGGTATTTCAAGTTTCATCAAGTGATTATCTCATTCGGTTTTGAGATGAATTTGGTCGATGACTGTATATACCATAAGTTCTATGGGAGCAAACATATTTTTCTAATTTTATATGTCAATGATATCTTACTTGCCAGCAAGGTTATAGGATTATTGCACGAAACCAAGAAATTTCTATCTAAGAATTTTGAGATGAAAGATCTTGGTAATGCCTCTTTTGTGTTAGGCATACAAATACATCAGGATTGCTCTCGAGGTATTCTTGGATTATCACAAAAGAGTTGTATCGAAAAGGTTCTCAAAAGATATGGCATGCAGGATTGCAAACCAGGTGATACCCCTGTGGCTAAAGGAGACAAGTTTAGTCTCAATTATTGCCCTAAGAATAATTTTGAAAAGAAGAAAATGCAGAAGATTCTCTATGCCTCAGTAGTAGGGAGTCTGATGTATGCTCAGGTTTGTATGCGTCTGGATATTGCGTACGTTACTGGGATGTTGGGCAGATATTTAAGCAATCCAGGAATAGACCATTGGAAAGTAGCTAAACAGGTCCTACGGTACTTACAGAGAATAAAAGGTTACATGCTCACGTATCAAAGGTCAAATAAGCTTGAGATCATTAGGTATACTAACTCCAATTTTGTTGGATGCCAAGATAGTATGAAATCTATATCGGGCTATATCTATCTGTTGGCTGGAGGTGCAGTCTCCTAAAAGAGTGCTAAACGTCACTTATAGCACCTTCCACCATGGCAGCAGAATTTATAGCATGTTATGAGGCATCCAATCATGGAATATGGCTGCAAAATTTTATCATAGGACTGCGCATAGTGAATGATGTTAAAAAACCACTTAAGTTATTTTGTGACAATAAGTCAGCAGTTCTATATTCTAACAATACCAGGAGCTCAACAAAGTCAAAGCATATCGACATCAAGTTCCTAGTTGTTAAAAAAAGAGTTCAGATTGGACAATTGTCTATAGAGTACATCGGAATAAACTCTATAATTGTGGATCCGCTTACTAAGGGATTGCCACCCAAAACGTTTCATGAACATACTGCTCGTATGGGTGTCATGTCACTTAAAGATATTCAGTTTTAGTGGGAGTTTGTAATTTTAGATGCTTGCATAGATATTTTTCAGTTATTTTAGTTTATGGATATTTTGAGGTTATTTTTTGCAGAAATAAAGTTTTTGGTTTGTTTACACTCTGATTTTAGTATGATCTAATCTCACTAAGGTTTAAGGGAGGACCAGTTGGAAATAGGCATGTTAAGATCACATTGCATGAAATTTCCATGCTATACATCCACACCATGATCCATGTCATTCAATTGTATCAGCATATGTGACCATTGATGGGTTGAGTTACGATAGATGTAATGAAGACCACTTTGATCTTATGTTGGTGTGATTAATGGACTGAGTTGGTTGTAGATACATTTCGGTAATGACAGCAAATTTGAGCTCATTCGATTATCTCTGGCAAAGCATAATTATAAGGTTAAACATATAGCCCAAGTGGGAGATTGTTGGATCATTAATCCAACGTTGAGCTTATATGTGAATAATTATGTATTGTGGGCTGTCAAATAAGGTTAAGTTCAATTAAAAGTGATCCATTAAGTATTCAGTAATTTGGACTTTAATGTATCGATAGGGTGTGGGCCTTTAATGTGTAGAAACTCAAGGGATTATTTCTATTTTTATGATGGGCTAAAATAGAAATAAAATTAGATAACTAAAAGGTTATCTATATATAGTGGTCATGATCCCCAGATCGCACGCATAGAGACATTCTTTCTGACATCCCATTATCAGGGAGAAAACACTGAGACAAACTAAAGGGCCCTCTCTAAAGTGGACGTGTTGATCTGGAAGGCCAATTGCTCGACTCTAAAGGATAATCAATCGATATGGACTCAGGTACGCTTTTGCCTATATATTTAATTTTATCTTGGTGATCCAACATGAATGATCTTATTATTTTGGATGATGGTTTTCACCAAAGGGAATTCCATAAATTCTAACAGCACCAGGATGGAAAGGCTTGCACCAGCATGCAACATCCATGAGTCGGAGTAATTAACTTTCAAGTAGTCACTACATGTCAATAACATGGCGGCATATTCCCTACCTGCTAGCCCCGGACATGGCCCTAGTGTTGGCCTCGGTGAAAACCCTGGCAACCATCATTGATGCGCTGTGCTAGAAATTGGAATAGAGACTGCATGCATGGGCTAGTTATAATACTATGCAAATATGGTGGAAGTGGATGAACACTTGAGACAAAAGATGGCCTCCACATGTCTCGCCATGGATGCATGTAGGGGTTTACTTATCCAAGGGAAGCTCCAGTGTGGTCGAGTGCGGCAAAATAGCCCGTAATAAAGCACAGATCGCTGGGAAATTTGTGATACCAGTATATAATTGACGGTAAGAAAGCAACAAAATTTGCTAAGTAATTTGCTGCTCGATAAGTCTTTCGATAGATTGTTGCAGCAAGCACGCATTAGAAAAGAAGAAACCTAAAGAAAATAATTAGGAAGGAAGCTCGAAGAAAAAGCATTCAGAGAATTTTTGGTTGTTCAATCAGATCGATCTACGTTCATCCTAGCAAAGACGAGAATAATTATGTAAGAAGTAACTAGAGGTTACAATGTCTTCCTCATGAAACCCTATACCTACTTACAGCTAACAGAAACCTCTTCTACATCTGTCAATGACACTCTGGGTTATCCTGAAGTTCAAGGATACATAAGCTTATATAAACGAGGGATTTATAGTGTTTTATATGAACTAAGATTTGTATTTTTCTTACTATAAAAATATTTACAATGTTCGATATGGATTATGATTTACATTCTCCATATATGAGATATGTCCATATCAGGCTTACAGACCAAGTTAAATTCTAACAAATCTTGATCTTTTGGCTTGAAGTTTATAAAGCCAACCATCCTAGTATTTCTTTATTATCTTTGTCGCTTGCCCCAATGGGTATCAACCTTTATGGACTCCAACCAAGTCTAAACAGTGGTTAAACTTGTCTTTGTTCATAGCCACTATATTTTCAGCAGACTCCTTACTCTTCACCACTTCCATATACCTATGAGACTCATACTCCACACTCTTAGTCATGGCAAGCACATGAGTAATTATATCTATGTATCATACAAGTGGCCTAATCTACCTCCTCTCATGTCCGATACTTACGCTATAGGTTTGTTGTAAAGATACTCCTATACTCTCATATTTCACCTCCATCTTTTACTGAGTTGGCGAGTTTCATGACTCTCTACATAAAGCTTTTTTCTCAAGCTCCATCTCCTTGCTAACATTGTAGTCCTCTACCTGCCTTTCAATTATTCATCCCTTTTGATTTACTATAGCAAACTCATTGAAGGTGGCATCTTTGCTATGAACAATTTTAGATGTCTTGAAATATTCTATATATCACAATCTGCATCCCTTTACCTTAGTGCCATAACCTAAGAATATGCACTTCCTTGCTCATTGCTCAAGTTTACCATCATTCACATGAACATATGTAGGGTAACCCAAGATCTTCAAACCAAAGTAGTCAACTAGATGACTGATCATATTTCTTGAGGAATCTTCAAGTTGATGATAGCCGATGGTGACTGACTCACCAAGAAACATGATGTATTTACTACCTTAGCCTAAAATGATTTCTGAAGTCCAACATAAAAAAGTATACAGGGGGCTCTCTCTAAGAGTGTTATATTCATCCATTCTACAACTCTGTTTTGTTGTGGTGTTGTCCATACAGTATGGTGCCTCACTATACCTTTATTCCTGTAGAACTCATCAAATTCGCCATTGCAATATTCTAAACCATTATTCATACACAACATTTTGATTTGTTGTCTAGTCTTTTTCTCCACTATGGCTTTCCACTGCCTGAATTCGACAATCACCTTATCCTTGTGTTTCAAGAAATACACTCAGACTTTTCTTGAGTAATCATCAACAAATGTTAGAAAGTACCAATGTCCACTCATCGATGCATGAGAGCTAGATCCCCAAAGATCTGAATGAATGTAATCTAACACCCCTTAGAATAATGAGCATCATCACTAAACTTCACCTTACTCTGCTTTCCATTTAGGTAGTGCTCACATAAGTCTAGCTTACCAGTCTTCACACCATCAAGTAGACATCTCTTAAGCACCTTCAACATCTTCCTTTCACTCATATGCTCCAACTGCATACACCATAATCGAGTGAACTTTGAGTCTGATAACTCTATAGATAAAGAAATCACAGTAGCACCAGTAGCACTGGTAACAGTACTTCTGATCATCTGATATAAGCCATCCATCATCCTTCTCTTAGTCACTACAAGCACATGCTTAGAAAATTTTAGCACACCATCCTCGGCCTTATATTTATAATTCTCAGAATAAAGTGTGCCCAAATAGAACAGGTTCTTCATCAACTCTGAAACATGCCAAAACTCTGAGGACCTCTCAATGCCATCAAATATCTTCATAAGAATTGCTCTAATCCCAACAACATCTATAGCCTTGTTGTCATCCAATAGAACCTTTTCTACCTTCAGTCAATAGGTAAAATATGTAGAAATCCAACTTCTTTTTGGAGTCATATGACAGGAACAACTAGAGTCAATAATCCACTCCATTCCAGACTTACTAATGCTGATTGAGAGTACCTCGCTTCCTACATCAATGGAGCTTTTCAAAGTGCTCTCTTCAGCTATACTTACTCTAGTTTTAGAGCTACTTTCTTTCATATCTTTTCTTTTTCTCTTCAGATAATTTCTCTTAATTTGCCCTTTCTCATGACAAGAGTAACAACGAAGTTTCTAGTGTTTTGAATTGGATTTTGATTTACCTCCATTGCTTAAACTCTTCTCCTTGCTTCTACTTTTTACAACCAAGCTTTCTCCTTGGTTCTTTCCATAGTCCCCAAATATCTAGAGTCCTTAAAATCCTTACTAGTAATCAAATTTTGCAAATCATGCATATGCCAATAAATGCTCTGCAATGCAATGAAGGTAGTGGCAAAGTGGGTTGCTCTTGATCTCACAATTTCTAGCCAATTTAGTCTCCTCCTTAGCTAGGCCAATAAATATATATGATTATATACAAACTTGATTGCTTTGGATGCACATTGCAAGATCATTTTTATGTTCTAATTTCTCAAAATCATCCAAAATTAGATTTAAATAATGAGCTGCACAAGGAGACCAAATGATATCTTTGTATGTCTTATTGATTATATTTCCTATCAATTTGCAAGCTGATCTATTATCCATCATTATATAAGCTATATTAATTGGTCCAACCCACTCGACAACTTCTTTAAATAATTCATACAACTTACTACCATCTTTCACAATATTTGTGGCATTGATGGATTTTATAAATGTCAGGTTTATATCACTCTAATATTAACCATAATGGTGTATCCAGTATCTATCCAAGTGCTCCTATAAGAAGCAATAAACAACTGCACTTTTTTTCTTAGCATCTTTTAATAAATTAATCCTTATAATATAATATATTGGAGCTTTATATCCTAAAGCAATTATAACTACCATATCTAAAATGGGTAGAAAGTAAATAGAATTCCAAGCATTGATTAAGATGCATGTATCAAAAAAGAATATGGCAATGCCCATGTTTGCTCTCCATATAGCTTGTTTGCTAACTAAGGCACTTTTAATAGAGGGTGAGATATTGGAGTGGAGCAAAATAATTATCTATGGTAATTGGTACTTTTTTTTTCTTTTATCTTAAAATAATTCTTAAACTTTCATTCCTAAATAAGAATCTTCTTGCATATTTTCCCAAATATCACCTTCATATCATGCAAGAGATGGTCCAAAAGGAGTTTGCATCTCATTCTTCTCTTGAGATTCCTATTTTTTAAGTAATTGATTTCAATCTTTGTTCCATACGAAAGTGAACATCAAAAGGAATACTTCTACATGACCCTATTTTATCCTTTTTTTTTCTAGTAAGACATTGTTTCATTCTATTAATTCCTCGACTTTTAATAACCTTCCTACAATACAAACATGTGCAAGCATTTTTAACATCTTTTAGATCTCTTCCCTCGTTAACATGCTCCTATGGTGGATCTGATTTTTGGCTTATGTTAAAGGCTGGTGCAGAAGCAGTAGTTGAATCATGCTGAGATGAAGATAGTTTTAAGTTGCTTGAAAAAGATTAAGGATGTTTGAAAGAAGAAAAATGAAAAATCATATCAGTTGAATGAACTCCAATTAGGTTTGAGTGTATTAGCATGCAATCCAACTATGTTTTGATTGACATTATGTCACTACAAATATATATATATATACATATATATATGTTTTCACTAGGATCCAACCATAATAGCCATAGGTGTTGCCTTGTTCTAAATGCAATTAAGTGTAGTTCCACCATATCAATGTTCTAATCTATTTACCCATGCATATATTGTTCATCATGGCAGAATTGTGCTTATCATATTTATTTATTAATATTATTAAATTAGTAACATAATTGCACCTAGACCATTGATTTACTACATCAATTTGACCTTAGTCTAAGCTATATACCATTAAGTTTAATGATATTAATAAAATATAATTTTGATCTTACCTTGATCAAGCAGAATGGAAGAATCTAATCTCTAGGCTAACCTTCTTTTTGCTTTGAGTGTTGCTTACTAGCATAGACATGATTAATCTTAAATAAAAATATAAGAATAAGGTCTAATGTCTGGGGTCTAGGGCTATTAGTTTAGGGTTTGGGTCTAGGTCCAAGATCTAAGGTCTAAGGCCTCTGGGTCTAGGTTCCAAGGTGATAAATTATATCCCACCTCAAGGTGAGGGCCCATGCCATCAAGATGACTCTTGGCCAATTAACACTTAGAGTTTGTGAAGAGAGAAATGCAGGAAAGAAAATGGAATAATATAGGTAAAAGAGAGAGAAATAGAGAGATAGGAGAGGTACTCAGGTTGGGAAACTAGGCCACATAGTTGTGTCTGGGTCCCTAATGGTCGATTGAACCCCAGCTGTAGAGCCACACCATGGTTGAACCAAATAGCTACATCATATTTTCTTTGCAAATCTAAAGGCTACAAAGTTCACCTTTGGACACCCTCACTATCCCTTTCCACTAACTTGAGCGTCAAAGGGCTCTCATTGAGAAACTGTTAAAATTTAATTCTTATTGTTATCGTTATTATGCGATTAGTATTTTATTAGTAATTTTGGTAGTTTGTTGAGTTAAAAATTAATTGTGGTTAGTTGTGTGTGGGTAACGTATTGTTGGATAGATAAGTATGATTTTAAAATGAAAAAAATGAGAATTCTGATGTTCCACTTCTTTTGCCTTTCTTCTTGAGAAAAAATTTTGGCTTAAACTACAGCCGTCAAACCGGTATCAGAGCATCGCCGACGATCCTCCACTGAGTCCCCACCGCTCAAATCTCTTCCCTTCCACGTTTTGACCGAAATGTCGAAACGGATCAAGAAAAAATAAAGAGCCGACGTAACGCAGGCGGTATCTAAGAAGAAGATCATGCTTCCGTGCGTAGTCGACGAACCTGGTTTCTAAAAATCGATCTTAAAAAAAAAAAAAATTCAGAGAAGGATTCTTAAGCAGCGCTTGAAGTTTCCTCAGCTTTGGATCATGCCCAGGAAGTGGACTAAGGAAGGAGGCTATAGTTCAAGGATTGAAAAATGAGAAACAGAGAAGATCGAAGCCCAACTTCATCCAAGCAATCTTTCCATGCTCTCAAGGTGTTTGACGAAAGGCTTAAGTGAGGATACCTTCAAGCAGTCTCATGTTTTGAAGATAGCGAGTTCAAGCAATCAATCTGTAAGTATTCAATAATCACAAGTTTCCATTTTTGATGGAGAAAACTATGATTTCTGGTTTGTAAAGATGAAAATAGTTTTTTTATCATATGATCTTTGGGAGTATGTGGAAGATGGGTATGATAAACAGGATGATACAGTTGCTTTGAGTAATGCCCAAAAACAACAATTGAAGGATCAAAGGAAGAAAGATGCAAAGGCTCTAACTTTGATTCAACAAGGAGTTGCCGATAAATTTTTTTCAAGAATTATTAATACAACAAGAGCAAAAGAGGCTTGGGATATTCTTCAAAAGAAGTATAGAGGCACTTTCAAGATAAAAGCAGTAAAGCTTCAAACTCTGTGAAGAGATTTTAAAAATTTAAAGATGAAAGAAATGGAGTTGTTAAAGGATTATTTTACTAGAGTCATGGAGGTTGTGAATCAAATGAAGATATAAGGGGATACTATTTCTGATCAAAGAATTGTTGAAAAAATTCTTATCAGCTTGCATGAAAAATATGACCCCATTATTGTTGTTATTGAAGAAACTAAAGATCTTGAATCTTTGGGTGTTGAAGAGTTGATTTGATCAATTAAAGTATTTGAGCAAAGGTTGAATAGGCGTTCTGAAAAATCAATTGATAGTGCTTTTCAATCCAAGCTCAATGTTAATTTAAGACCTCACGACAAAGACTCTAAGGGAGAATCTTTAAGAGGTGGAAGACATACAAGAGGAAGAGGTAGAAGCAACTCAAGAGGAAGAGGAAGAAGCAACTTTACAAGGCAAATTAATAAGGAGTTCACTCAACAAAAATGTAGAATTTGTCAAAGAAGTAGCCATGTAGAGAAAGATTGTTGGTTTCAAGGAAAGCCTCAATGTTACAATTGCAAAAAGTTTGGTCATGTCCAAAAAGATTGTTACTTGAAGAAAAATTAGCAAGCAAATTTCACTGAAGAAAAAGAAGGTGAAGCCAATTTGTTCTATGCTTGTCAAGCAGCTACGGACAGAAAGCATGATGTTTGATTTTTTGATAGCGGGTGTAGCAATCATATGACCAGCAATGAAAGAATTTTTATAAAGATTGATTCAACTACCAATTCTCAAGTGAAGATGGGTAATGGTGCCTTAGTTCAAGCAAAAGAAAAAGGTATAATAGCCATAGAAACAAAGAAGGGAACAAGATATATCCGCGATGTGCTGCTAGTTCCAGAACTGGAGCAAAACTTGCTAAGTGTTGGACAACTTGTAGATCATGGATATTCGGTTCACTTACAAAATTTTTCGTAAAAGAAATCAAGCTGTAGCAAAGATCAAGATTGAGAAAAATAGAAGTTTTCCTCTCACTTGCTCTTACAAGAATGATGTAGCTTTGAAGATGGATATGGTTGGTGACTCATGGTTATGGCATAGAAGACTTGGGCATTTGAATTTTCAAAGCTCGAAGAATCTCCAGTAGAAAAACATAGTGTATGGGCTGCCATCTATACAAGAATTAAAATAAGTTTGTGAAGGTTGTGCACTTGGAAAGCAACATCGAGAAGCATTTCCAAAAGAGAAGGCATGGAGAGCTAGAGCACCATTGGAGCTTGTTCACACAGATGTATGTGGTCCTATGTCAATACCATCTCATGGAGGTAACAAATACTTCCTAACCTTTATTGATGACTTCTCTAGAATGACATGGGTATATTTTATGAGATAAAAATTAGATGTGTTCAGTATCTTTAAAAAATTTCAGCATTTTGTTGAGAGGCAAAGTGGACATTTGATTAAAGTGTTAAGAAGTGATAGAGGTAGTGAGTATAGCTCAAATGAATTTAACAATTTTTGTGAAGATATTGGCTTGAATAGATAGCTAACGGTTGGATACACTCTACAACAAAATGGAGTGGCAGAAAGAAAGAATAGAACCATTGTGGAGATGACAAAAGCCATGCTTCATGAGAAGGGGCTGCCTTTGTCTTTTTGGGGTGAAGCGATTTCTATTGCAGTTTATTTGTTGAATAGATGCTCAACAAAAGCAGTGATTAATCAAATTCCAATTGAAGCTTGGAATGGAAAGAAGCCATCAGTGAATCACTTAAAGGTTTTTGGATGTATTTGTTTTGCTCATGTTCCAAAGAATGTTAGAAACAAGCTTGATGAGACTAGTGAGAAATGCATTTTTGTGGGTTATAGCTCAAAATCAAAGGGCTATAGACCTTTCAGCTTGAAGAAAAATAAGTTGATTATTAGTAGAGATGTTATTTTTAATGAGAAGGATACGTGGGATTGAAAAGAGAAGAAAGTCCAAGGTCAGGCCATTATTCTCAATGAAACACTAGAAATTCAAGAATGTGAAGATAATGTTCATGAAGATGCACCACAAATGTCTCCACAATATATCCAAGTTCATCAACAAGCTCTAGTTATTCATCATCAAGTACACCTCCAAGGAAAATTAAAAGCCTTAGTGATGTGTATGCTAGCTGCAATTTTTGTGTTGTTGAGTCAGAAAGTTTTGAAGAAGCAATCAAAGAAGAGACTTGGAAGAAAGCTATGGAAGAAGAAATTAATGTGATTGAGAAGAACAAAACTTGGGAGTTAGTTGAAAGACCTAAAGACAAAGAAGTGATTGGTGTAAAGTGGATCTACAAAATAAAATTCAATTTGGATGGTTCTATCCAAAAGAACAAAGCAAGGCTTGTAGCTAAAGGATATTCTCAACAACCTGGAATTGACTTTGAAAAGACATTTGCTCTAGTGGCTCGGCATGATACAATTAGAGTTCTTATTGCCTTGGCAGCTAAAAATGGCTGGTTATTGCATCAACTAGATGTAAAATCAGCGTTCTTGAATGGTACTCTGAAAGAGGAGGTTTATGTAGAGCAACCTCAAGGCTTTGTAGCAAATGGAGAAGAAGAAAAAGTCTACAAGCTAAAAAAGGCTTTGTATGGCCTCAAACAAGCACCCCAAACTTAGTATAGTGAGATTGATGCCTACTTCAACAACAAAAGTTTTCAAAGAAGTAAGAATGATCCAACATTATACATTAAAAAGCAAGGTACATCTAACATTCTTATTATTTC